>JASAND010025567.1:0-29548 GCA_030248195.1 Trissonchulus latispiculum
TATGTAGTAAAGTTTGAGAACGCAAACTTTAAAGTGAATGAAGGACAACTAGAAACATGCTCCTGTGTAGTTGTAGCAAAGAAAATTTGTAGGTGACGATGAGGTTGGAAAGTCAAGAGGACACTAGTCTTAAAAATGGTTAATAATTGGCCCAGGTTCTAGACGTCAAGTGACGGGTTGTGATTAATTCATAGGGGCATAGTTCCCCAAACAACCTATATTCGCGGGATTTCATGCATTATTTAAACTAAATCTAAAATTTGATTTTTACAACCTACCTGCGAATATGGGTTGTTCGGTGAAGCTGCACCCTTATTAATTAGTCGACAACCTACATAGTCGCCTTTTTCTTAAAACATATCCGCTATATTAAGCACTTTAAAGACTAGTAGTACTATTAATTTTCCACGCTCTGGAGGATAAAGCATGTTTCTTGTATAAATTAGTTTTGACTTTAGTTTACTTGTTTTTTTAGACGGAACTGTATTTGTCTGTTGAAGAGCTTGGTCGCCACTTGGGTTCCTTTGCTCACCAGGTTGGTGTTTATTATGTTTGTTTTTATTTCTGTATATTGTTAAAATTATGCTTGGTATGCTAGGTGACTGTATTTAGTCGGAACATCCTTCCCTGTTGTCAAGGAGGTCTTCCTGAGCTAAAGTAAGCTTTACGTATTGCTTTCGACTAGCGTCATCGGTTGAGTCGCTAATTAGTTAAGGCTTAAGGCGGCGACCTCTCACTCCATTCGAGGAGCCCCCCCCCAAAATGCCCCTCTTCCATAAATTCCGACAGCGCCCCATACTACAAAAGTTTGCCAAATTTTACTATTCTTGCTCTAAATTTTCAATAATTTTCCAGCTTCGCCGGACTTTTAACAAAATTTAAACGCTCGCTCGCCCTAACAACCCCTGAAATGACTCATTTTTAGCGATTTCGATGTTTGGCAGTTTTACACAAGAAAACGTAAAAACTTCCACAAATGCCCCCCATTTTGGGTGAGCCCTCCATCGATGGGGAACTGGGGAAGGCATGGAGTCCTCCCTTAAAATTGTCTAAAATTAAGCCTAACATGGCATTAGTTTACTATTTGTATTTGTTGATTAATTCTAACTTTAATTAAGTTACGTAGTTAATTCGTTCGTTTATTGTATTAAAGTTATTTTCACAATTTTTGCAACATTTTTCTGCTCTTTTCATTGATTTAAAAATTGTTGCAAAAGTTACTCCTACTGATCTATGCACCTGTCTCATTGTGTTACCAGTTGTAGTGTACTTCTGTTAAATAAGATTTAAGGGAGATAGATTTGATCAGTCATTAGTACTAGCTACAGCTTGTTGAAAAGTGTTATAGGATATATACAATACAACATTTCACTAAATCCAGGACTGTTGGCGCAGTTTGCAAATTGGTGAAATATCGCGAAGTGACGGCGATTTTTGCCAAACTTGGCGAAAAGTTTTGTTGAATTGGCGACATTTTTTGTTTTTTTCGCCACTTTTGGCGAAAATCGGTAACACTTCGCGACATTTTGCTGTTTTCGCCAATTTGGAAATTACGCCACCAGTCCTGCTTTTTGTGAAATGTACAGTAGTTAGTCTAATTTTCATCATTTTCAATTTTATGGTGGTATTTAATTCTCCTTGTGAGTGTTGATTCAGGAGTTTCCTCTAGTCAACGATTCTGATCCTGCCGGTTTGCTGATTACTCAGCTCAGTAGTATGGTAAATGAGTTTGGCAGCATTCTGCAGCTATTAACGAAGCAGTGTGCTGATTGTGTCGTATATCCTCTGACGAAGCTGATTCACATTGATTTGCGGGATCTCATCAGTTTAAAACATTCTTATCACGAAGCGGGAGAAGGTAAAATTGTTTTATGTAGATCGATGAGTTCGAGATTCCTCTTGAGAAAATAAGAGTGCCAACTGTTTGTCCAACTTCTGTGCCTGAGGGGGAAACAAATGAATATATACCTAAAATTTTTTGGGACGGTTGCATTTTTTGCATGAATCTGCAACATATGCGTGGTTGCATGAATCTACAACATATGCGTGGTCAAAACACTTCTTCATCTTGCTCTCTGGTTCGCAGTCATTATGTAGCTCTTCAGGTACCCGAGAATTGATTGAAACCCCACTATTCCTGACATCTAATATTATAGGGGGCGCGAGAGCGACCCCTTATAATGTGGTGTAAAAGGCGCGGCTCTTTGAGAGTCGTTCGACCACCGTGCCAGCCTAATACTGAACGAAACCCGGCAAGTTTGGTATCGTTGGAATTTACACGACGAGTACAACAAGTCGCAAAAAAGTTTTGGTCAAAATTTTCAGATTTTAAAATTTTCGCTTCCGGTCAAGTTAGGTCCGTTTGTTATTCTGTTATAAGTCAATAGTTCTGTGTATATAAGTCAAGCTTGGAAAATGCAATTTTGTGCAGAGCTGTTTGAAAGATGTGGTCGTTTTCAGCCGGAAAGGTTTATATTTTCTGAATGCCGATATGGTCCCATGTGCCCCGCGCAATATTTTTCGCTGCCCGGTTGGGTTGGTTTTTTCCGGAAAAAAAGATTGCCGGAAAAAAACCTTTTTTCGGTTTTTTCCATTTTTTTCCATTTTTTTCCGGTCACCCCAAAATTCACCAATGTGCTAAAAGTTGTGTTATTTCATGTTTCTGCATGCATAAAAGCCGTTTTCAACATATTTAATAGCCCCACCGTGTAGTGCGCACTTACACAAGCGGTTACAAAGCTTTCAGTATAGAATAATACAGGAAGTACAGGAATTAATTTTTTCAGCAAACAATACTGTAGAATAAACTACAGGTGACTTCTGCATACCTTGATGGTTCTGCTAGACCTGGTCTGTGGTTTTCGTAGGTAATACACCTCGTAGATTAAAGAATACCAGACGTTTTAAAAGGGTTTGGCTGAACATTCCACTGTTAGACATGGAATTGTTAAGCCTACCTGAGTTACGCAACCATATACACATTTCATGGCAAAAAATCTTAAATCCCAGAATTAGCTCAAATTCAGGGATATTGTCTTATCAATTTATTAAACAGTGTTTTTGATAGTTTCTTAACGTTCTGATTTCATAAATTAACTTTCAGAACATGTCTCGAATATTTTTCCATTTTTTCCGATGATTCGAAAAAACCCAAATACAATTTGGTCAGCTTTAGCATACCCCCACCTACTATTACCCACGGAAAAAGTTGTAAATAGTGCGAAATCGCAGGAAAAGTACAGAAAACATTATATTCTGCTGTTGAAATCGTTAAAATAACACTAGGAATATTTTTCCATTTTTTTCCACCCCATCGGAAAAATGAAAAAACGGAAAAAACCTTTTTTTCCAGTCCTTTTTTTCCGCGCCCATCCCTACTGCCCGGCCCGGCATGCCACCTGTGCGGCCGGCCAAATGTGACCTCAGGGCGTTTTTGGCCAAAAAACGGCAATTTTGTGTCACGCAGGGCTCAGGAAGCAAGCTAGAGACACGCGATTTGTTTTATGAAGAAGTACGGTGTGATACTAGTGCGTAACGTTGGTCGATTTTTGATTTAGGCCCTGGACCGTTCTGGCGGCCGGTTAAATTTGGTCGGTCCAAATGGCCGTTTTCGGAAAAATTCCCAACTCCACAGAAAATAGTCAAAAAGCCTAAATATGCTGTTTTGGGCCATCTAGTGGGACGCATATAAGGGTTATCGGGGTCTCTATCTGAACACAATTAGCCAATGAGATGCTTTTGAGTTCAAACGCATATGATTGAACAACGTAGTGGTTAACAACGGTAAGTGGTACCCCCCCCCCTCCCGAGATGTCAGCCTTAATGTGCCGAGCATATTGCAAGCTTAAAACACTACTTCAAGAAAATTAGGTAAACGCTGACTGGCATGGCTGGCTAATTCTAATTACTAAGCTTAAAACACTAGAAAGGGCCGAGTGTCTCACCTTCCTTTTATAGACTCTTGGTGCAACTGAGATACTGTGCCGTCCAAGCAAGTCCCCCAGATGCTGAGAACACTTATTATTAGTTAATATTAGTTAATCAGTCCCTTCATTCTTCAGTATTTCAGCTGGGTTGACTCTGAGCAACATACCATGTTTTGCCTCCCTGCTCGAATAACTTATAAGTAATTCTAATTGTTTTTGTATGGTTTGATAATTGTTTAGGGGGCGGCGGCGTTTTGGACTTTTTCACTCTTGCTCCCACTTTCGTCCTCCACTGGCTTTTTCTTAGGCAAAAATGTCTGGGGTGCGTTTCCCGGGGGCACGGATTTCTGGGGCAGGGGAAATGTTTTCGAAAAATGCTTAAAAGCTGCTGAGCTAAATTTACACCATTTTTAACTTAAATTCAAGCTTAAATTAAATAGCTAAAAATGCTACAAAAGGCCTAAAATCCGGCGAGGCCGGAAACATTTATGAGTATTGTTATGAAACCTCTAGCCTGTTATGTTTTATGAAACCTCAAACCCCTATTTTCCGAGCAGATTTGATTTGGGGGGAATCATAGAGTGCAGCGATTCTGGGTGCTACCCAAGTATGGAGGAACCAATTTCCTTGGGGATCCACCCCCCTCCTGTAGGAAAGAACACCCACTTTTTTGGCGGTCGCCAACCGCCAAAAAGTGTCGAAAAATTAAGTTCTCGCGGTCGAATTTTCGAAAATGTTCTCAATTTTTAGCTAATTTATGAACTTAAAGCTCGTTTTAAGCTTAAAAACATTTCTCTCGTTTTTACCTTAAGGTTCTGTTTAAACTTACCTGTTTCAGTTTCTATATTATTTTATTAGCTTCACGTTTGCGTTTTGCTGTTGATTGTATTTTGTTTTTCAGAGCTGGATGTATCAACACAGAAGTACAGTCGTTTATCCCGGAAAGATCCAAGCAAAAAAATTGATGAAGTTGTTCGAGAGGTTTCTGTTGCTAGACAGAAATTCCATCAGGTATATATATGTCTACTTATTTTCTAAAAGTGATGTGATGTGATATTTTTCATTGCAGATAAATCGCCTTCTTGCGGGTTCTGGAGGATGACGCTGCAATTGTGATTTTGAGGAAGGAGCGGGAGGACAGCGCGAACTCAATCGCTGTGCTTCCACCCGTATTAGGCTATATCATTGAACAGCACACTTAGAGTTCGTCTCACTTTGGTGCAAAGGCTGTTATTGCCGTTGTTTGGCATTGAAGGATTGTGCTGTGCGCTACTCGCTGTGCGCGCATGCTTCTTAAAAAGGAAGAGACGTCATACGTCGTGACATCAACCAGGCTTTGAGACTCCTTCTGACAACTTGGGTGAGTTGTTTTTGACCAACCTTATGGGGCCATTTTCCTGGCTTAACTTTGGAGCTTCAGGTGATGATCATCACATTGTGATGTCTAATGCAGGAAACAACAACAAATGTATAATTTCGGTTTTTGAGGCAGCAGTAAATTCAAATGCCTCGAGATGCTAAGGTATCTTTATGTAACTTCCAATCTAAACGATCTTGCAAGAACCAACCAACTAATCAATTGGTTGCTGCAGAAATTTGAAAATTTGGATACCATATTTATGTAGTTGGGGAGTACGTATAGCAAGCAGCTAGCAGAGCTTTCTAAAGAGAGTGTCGTCATACTCGTATTTTGCTCTTGCTCTTCGGTCTTGGCTATTTCTCTAAACTTGTTGTTTTGGTCAATACCCTGAGCATGTCACGCCGAAACAGAAGGTGTCCGATCATATATATATATATATATATATATATATACATATATATATATATATATATACTTTTCATTATGTATACCTCGATATGTATAACCTCCATTATGTATACCAAAATTTATGTACACTTATACATGTATACTCAGTTTTATGTATACCCAAAATTATGTATACTTTCGAAAAATTATCCGAAAAACTTATGAAAACTTATTTGAATTCTGCTCTGACCGCTCAAGTTGAACAGAACATGCAAGCTGGTGTTTCCCGAGACACCACGGTTCACCTTTTCTCCCGAAACACACTATGGTACGTCTCAGAACAGTAAGGTTATCTTAATGAATATATCGACAAATTATAAACCTATATGAGCCTCATTATAGCTCGTACTCATGATTTCGTTATCCGACACTAACAAATCTGGGCCTTTTCGCGCAGCGAGTTAAATTAGTTAAAAGAGTTAAAATTCCTTTTCGGGCGCAGGGTTAACCGAGTTAAACAGATCATTTTAACTCGCGCGCGACAAGGCCCTAAGTTTTCATAAATTTCTAATAATTTTTCGAAAGTACATAATACATAATGACGAATATACATAGACACCAATTGTTACTGTATCACTAGAAAGCTCAGTCTAGAAATTTTTAGGAAGTAAAAACCATTTGTTAGAAACATAAACCACTGTTTTCAGTTAAAGATCAATAAGTTTCACTGAGTTTTCTCGAAGAATTTAGGCCAGATGGCCTCAACGGCCACAATAAGTATACATAATGATATAGAATAAAACAGAATCTACTCGTGTTTGTAGGCTTCAGTCCAGTACTTTGTTGCCTTGAATTTGCTACAGTACAGGCGTTATGGTGGTTTTCTTGAACCTATCGTTAAACTGCTATCGGCCTGGCGATCCATGCTGAAGCTTGGAAACAATTCTCTTGGGGGCGATGCTCAAACCGAATTGCTCACCCGTGCACAACAATATGCTCAAGAGTATGTAAGGTCACTCCTAATCTATACAAAGAAGCGTAAGCTGTCGTACAAACAAAACGAGTACATAATTATGTGTCTTCCTTCTGATAAATAGTAATAGGTTATTTATCAGTTAAAGCAAAAATTAGTTTAGATTTAATTAGTTAAATCCTAAACTAAATTAGCTACCTTTAATTACTATGCTTTCATAATGTTTACAACCGTTAACTCTCTATGGCCTTAATTGTGAGCTTTATGAGAACTTTGAGGAATCCTAAACTGAACTGGTGGCCCACATAGAACACATAGAAAGTTTGGGAGGACACACACTCACTACAAATCATTTTGGATACTTGGGGGAGGGGCAGAGTTTGAAAATAAATGTGTGTGTCACAATGTATTTGGCGAATTTTCTGGAGCATTGACGCTAAGCCAAATACAAAAATATTTCCTTGTCTTAATCTCCTAAAAGCAGGGTATTTTGCTGGTTTCACATACTGAGCAGACTATCCATTATACATAAGCTTCAATACGATGTACAAATCTCTTCTAAACTAAAAAATTGGATTGTTAAGCGTTTCAAAACACTGCACAAAATAAAACCAACAGGAATTAGCAGTTTCCAACCTCGACAATGACTGGACAGTAAGCACAGCACCAAAGATCAGCTATATATGTCTCGATATATAAAGTTGGAGCCAATAATAATGGTCAATCTCTAGGTGCCACATAGAGATGTGGTGGAATCGCAGTCCTCACTACCACTTTGATTGGACCGCGCAAAATCAAGACAAATGGGTACAATCTTAAGGTGGTGATTCCTTTTGGGCATATATTTTTGGTTGACGGCTCAAATCAAGTTGAAATTTGATGAAACTTTCCAAAATAAGTTCTTTTAGCATTCTAACACCCTCCGCGCAATCCCGCTTCAAAACTTTGACGTCTCCGTTCAGGGCGGTTTTTGCCAATTTTTGATATTTAGGCAATAGCTGCATAGCTATAATTGTATGCATTCGAAAGATCTTGTCGAGCTCTACATATTGATTTTTGAAGCTCCTTTCTAGCTTTTCTCTATAGTGAGATATAGCTGATTTTCTTATTTTGGCGTTAAAAACTGGTCATTTTTGCAGAAATCAAATAATCCGCCATTTCTTGAGCTACGCAAGCCGTAAAATTACTCAAAGGGTGTCAATTTGAAAGTCTCATCGAGGCCGATTATCCTTGATATTATAATCTTCTAACTGCTATCCCGTACGCTGCAATCTTAAAAAATGTAGTTTTTGCAAAAACATAACCAAATTTTTCCAGCGATTGTGGAGCATTCACTATGCAAGCTAGAGGGTTGCCACTTACTGGACGTATTTTACACAAAAATACCCAGGGACCCTTTTTTAGTTGCCCCGATTGCTGCTTTCTAGCTAAAGTTGTAGCTTGCCAAAGTTGGGAAAAGTAGGCAAAATCCGGGCTGCGCTTACATTTTAGTTAATTTCTTTATAACGAAAAGCGGTTTCATAATAATTAAAAAAGGGTCCCCAGCTATTTAATAGTGGAATCGAATGATACGGCTGACGCCTCATGAAAAAATTTACTTTAGTCTGCAAAAAATCTGGAAAATTAAATTACTTCGAAAATGCAGTAAAATAATTTCCAAGAGCTAAAGTTAGGTTTACTGTATTCAATAGAAAGAGAAAATGTTAACCTCCATTTCGATATAAAAATGGCTTCTTAACTCCAAGGAATGAATGAGTAATAACGGTTCAAAGTTGATGTCTCTAAAAGGAATCACCACCTTAAACAGATTGTTTGCTCTCAGACGACTCTCAATCCTTTTGCTGACGTATGTTGTATTATTTGCTTGTTCATTTGTTTTAAACTGTCGTTTCCTGTTTCAGTCAAGTTAGTGAGCAAGCATCCGAACTTGAACAGAGTTCGCAATTTGTGCAAACAATGGACGAAGTTATGAGACTGCAGCCTTGTCTATATTCTCCTGAATCTGCGGCGGACTCAGTTCCTCCTTCTTCGACTTTAACCCAAAAACAGGGTTATCTGTTTCTGAAAGAGTACGTCTGTACGTGCATTTGTTGTAATTTAGCTGCTGTTGTTTTTAGCATTAATGTTTAGCACTTTTGAACTGATGAAAACTAGCTTAGTGTTTTGGGAATAGCCAAACCATCCATGAATTGTGTGTAAATTGTAGGCTGCCGCCAATTTTTCAAAAGTGGTCAAATTTGGCATCAAATGAAAGCCCTAACTGAGCTGAGCAACTTTTGTCATAGAACCATATGTCCAAAATGACTGTAGAGTGCTGTGATGAGGCGGGGTGGGACTTAGGCGATTTTGGGTCAAAAATAAAATTTTTCAAAAGTGGTCAAATTTGGTATCAGCTGAAAGGCCTAAGTGAGCTGAGGAACTTTTGTCATATAACTATGTCCTCAAAGTGGTCCTATGGTGTTGTGGTAGGGCATGGGTCGTGGGGTCTTAGGCGAGCTTTGGTCAAAAATCAAATATTTTGCAGTATGTAGACTAACCTGATTTGGAAGCAGGAACTTGTAAAAAGTTAGGACAAGAGGGTAAAATGCTCCGCAAGGGTGCTAATATGAGTCTGGAACGTGTAAAATTCCACCTGAGAAAGGAATAAAAACAAGCCGTACAAATCTAATATGAGTTCTGAGTCCTGTATTTTGCATTTTGGGCACCTTTCGAGTAATGAAGACCAAAAAAGTGGAGGTTGATCCTGCCCGAAAACTGAAAAGTGAGGGGGGCGTATAGTAAACCGAAGTGTACGTACGTTCTTTCCAATTTAGACCCCTGTGTTAATTCGTGACCAATGACCATGACCATACCAAATTTGGTATGGGTATAGTCAGTTTTTTCAGATTACTGCGCAGATCCTGCGCAGGATTTGTGCACAAAAGAAAGTACATGCCGAGTTTAGTATGCGTGCGAAGTTCCGCCCCTGCAGCTCTCCGTTAAATACTGGGGTTTTTAGTGGGATAAGGGTCACTCCCCCCCACTCGACCCTTTCCCCCCACTCGTTTCCCTCCCCGCATTTTGGCCTTCTCCCCCATAACTCGCCCTAGCGTGCCGTGAAATTGCCAAATTTTTGGATTTGTGGTCAAAATTTTCAAAACTTCCGGTTTCGCCGGATTTTTCTTGATCTAAGAACGTCTATTTTGGTACTAAAACAGTAAAACTTAAGGGGGGGCTACGAGCGGGTTGGCACAACATCGTCGGAGAGAGCTACTTTCCCGCCCAACGTTAGCCAACATATCAAAGTAAAAAAGTTTAGGGTGGGCAACAATATATCTCATATACACCGTTTTTGGCAGGACGCCAAAGTCGAAATTTTGGTGCGAAAAATGGGATTTTTCAAAAAGGGGTTTTCAGCTCTGGTGAATTAACGGTTCGACCGATTCTGTAACTTTCAGCCATAAATGTTAACTGTTACTAGTGCTAAATATTAAAAGTATTCCGGCTTTTGAGCGTTGCTTCCTTCTTTAGTTATAACAGCTCAAAGTTTGAAATTTTGCAAAAAGTTGCGAGGTGACCGTGCGCCGTTTTCGATCTAATAAAATTGGCAGCCCCTAGCCTACCGCAGCTTTTTACCAGTTATTAGGCTCTAATAGGGGCATACTGTCTGTGAATTTCAAGGGCTTTGGTTTTCTGGTTAGTGTGCTAGCCAACTTTTCGTTAAGAAATAACCCTTATTTTTAGGCCTGAAAAGCTAGCTATGCGCAGTAAAAATGGGGTCAAAAAATTTTTTGTCTCCGATTTTGCCGAAAAGGTGGTTATAGGGGTTATTTGACCTGCTGAATCCGAATATGAAATCCGTTTTTCGATATGACGCTTCTTTCGTTCAGTATGTGCTTACAACTGTCTTAGAGCTTTTTGGAGCGATCGCCATTCATACTTCGAGAAATAAATCTAGCATTTATAAACATTGGAGGGACGTTTAGTGACATAGCTTTCGGCACATCTTGGTGCACTCACTGGCCTGTAATGTGCAAAGTTTCAGCCGATTCTGCCACAGTACTTTGGAGTAATTGACTCACATCTTCGAAATGGCGCCAAATAACAGCGACAATATCGATAATATAATCCAGCACTGCGAACAAAGGGATTAACGAAATCACGTCATT
Source organism: Trissonchulus latispiculum (assembly GCA_030248195.1). NCBI lineage: Eukaryota > Metazoa > Nematoda > Enoplea > Enoplida > Ironidae > Trissonchulus > Trissonchulus latispiculum. The sequence continues at coordinate 10,795 of JASAND010025567.1, forward strand.
TATACCAAAGTTAAGACAGATACTTGGAGTATTAATTGCCGCAAAGTTTGGTTCATTTGGAATACCATAGCTCATTAGAAGTTAGTTAACCTCCACCCGTATAGACCTACAACACCCAATTTTTCGCATTTTGATCGTATCGCACAGAAAAGTAGGCAATGGTCTAGAGATTATTTTACGCGATATCGAAGCACTATATATCAGAACTAATTCCTGAAAATTTGGGTACTGTGCCTTGTACATAGCGATCAGGGCGAGGCGAAGTTTGTGTACGTGTCATGTCGAGCTTTGGACCGACAACACCAACTTCTGATGGCTCCACAGGACGCTACGCTGAATGGAATTCTTTCAAACTTTAAACTATTTTACACTTAACCTAATACTATTATGTGGCAAAAGACTAGCTAGCTTTTCCAACATCGAAGTTTTAGTGAAATTCGTAGCCCCCCCCTTAATTTTTGAGCACTTTCTAGCTTATAGTTACAGCAGTATATGCAGAAAATAGGCAAATTTTGCTGTATTTTTACCATTTTTAGACATTTTATTCACTTTTGGACATCTCCCCCCACTGATTTTTACCTAAAAACCCAAAAACTCGAGCGACTCTGTACGCATATTAGGGGGAGCGCGTTAGCGCTCCACCTAGAATAGGGAAAATTTGATGCAATGAGTATAATCTGGACATTGTTTGGCCTGGGGCCAGCGGAGGAGTGGACCGATCGGGCTGAAACTTGGTGAGTGAAGAGCCTGTGGGCAGGGGTACATGCTGTGACAATTTCAGCCGGTTCGGGCGGGTGGATCTTGAGATATGGAAATTGCCCCTCCCCGCGCAGGTCGCGTTTCTCTCCATTTTCCCCCCAGGGGTGCAGGTCGGAAGACCCTTCAGAGCCCTACTATTTTAGGTTTTTTTGTATAAAAAGTTTCTCAATTTCGGGGAAATTACTTTCCGCGGTTCCCGGACACCCACAGATCATGGCCCCCCTTCGGTGGGGGACCCCCCAAGTGACCCCCGAAAAAAACTAAGTCCGAAAATAATTGCACTTCGAAATAGATCGCAGCGAGCGAAGCTGGGATCTCATATGGCTCATGTGCATGGCCCAAGGGTGGACTAGTGTGGGTCTGGGCCTACGGAGTAGGCAGCCCTATACATAAGAGCTGCTGGGCTGAGGTTTCGTATTCGAATAGGAACCCCTATATGGTGAATCTAAATGGCCCGGCCATTAGTTTTGCTATAGCACCTATCCGTGGGGCTGGGGGTCACCCTGATGGAGGTGGGCCCCAACCGTGTCGCAAGTCCAACTTCAGCCTCTAGTGTAGAAAGATCCGCTGCAGGTAGAGTAGAGTAACATAGGCTATAGTATGTACCGGCCGGACTCCTGTGGCGCCCTGGCCAGGGGTCCGGACCGTGAACCGGCCCCAAAATGGCCAAAAATCGATTGTTCCAAAAGTGGCCAAGTTTGGTATCAAATGAAAGCCCTTGGTGAGGCGAACATTTTTTGTCATTGGAGGACCCCTCCAAAATGGACCCAGCGGCCTGTGGCGCCATGACCAGGGTCCGGACCGGTGCAAAATGGTCTGGCTTTTTCCTACAGGGGGGGGGGGGTGGGGGTCGGCCCCCCCAGAATTTCGTTCCCCCCCAGGCTTGGGTCGCCCCCCCCCAGAATCGCCGCCCCCCCCAGGATTCGGGCCTTCCCCCCCCCAGAAATTTTAAGTGCCCGGAAAAATAGGGTTTTGAGGGTAAATTTTGAAAAATTTTTCCGGCTTCGCCGGATTTTTAGACATTTTTAAGCATTTTTTAGCTATTTTAAGCTTAAATTTAGGTTAAAAATAGTTAATATTTTAGCTCAGTAGCAAAAAATAGCTATTTTTCAAGCATTTTTAGAAAAAAATTTTCCCCCCCCCCATTAAATCCTGGCCCCCCCCCCTCACGTGGGGGGGGACCGCCCCCCAGACTCCCCCCCCCCAGAAATTTTTGCCTAGGAAAAAGCCAGATGGTCAAGAATCGATTTTTCCTAAAGTTGCCAAGTTTGGTATCAAATGAAAGCCCTTGGTGAGGCGAACATTTTTGTCATTGGGGGACCCCTCCAAAGTGGACCTAGCGGACTGTGGCGCCTAGATCAGGGTCCGGACCGGTCCAAAATGGTCAAAAATCGATTTTTCCAAAAGTTTTCAAGTTTGGTATCAAATGAATGCCCTTGGAGAGGTGAACATTTTTTGTCATGGGAGGCTCCCTGATGGAGGTAGGCCCCAACCGTGTCGCAAGTCAAACTTTAGCCTCTAGTGTAGAAATATCCGCTGCAGGTAGAGTAGAGTAACATAGGCTATAGTATGTACCGGCCGGAGTCCTGTGGCCAGTGAACAATTTCTGTCATTGGAGTACTTTCTGAAGTGTCCGTAGCTACCTGTGGCGCCCTGGCAAGGGGTCCTAATGGGTCAAAAATAAAAATTTCCAAAAGTCGTCAAATTTGGTTTTAAATGAAAGTCCTAAATGAGCAGAGCAGCTTTTGTCATGTATATAACTGCATATCGAAGGTTACTGTGCTAGTTGGCTTTCAACATAGCCTTCTTGCCTAAGATAACGCACCGTGTAGAAGTTCTGAAAAGGCCATGAACTATGGCCTTCCAGCCTAAGATAACGCACCGTGTATAAAGTTCTGAAGAGGCCATGAACAGTGGCCTTCCAGCCTAAGATGACTTACCGTGTATTAAGTTCTGAAAAGGCTATGAACGGTGGTCTTCCAGCCTAAGATGACACACCGTGTATAAAGTTCTGAAAAGGCTATAAACAGGCATTTTTCCGCTTCAGCAAATACATTCAGTTAAACTAGAACGTTTTCGTCCAGCCTGTTTACGGTAGCTAGCTTTGTTTACATTGTGTATATATGCAACTTCTCTGGCATGATTTTCTCTGCAGCGGAAAAATAAGCGAAACTAGGGGGGAAAGTGCCCTCGACGGGCAACCAACTTGGTCGAATAGGGAAAGATTTGAATGTTAAATACACGGTGCATGGTTACAACTGAGATTCTGCTGAAGCGGAAAAATGCCGTTTCTCAGCGACTAAAATGACAGAAAACCAGCTTTGTGCGCCGAATAGGGAATCTACTCGGCGACTAAAATGAAAGAAACCAGCTTTGTGCGCCGAATAGGGAATCTACTCGGTGACTAGAATGAAAGAAACCAGCTTTGTCGCCGAATAGGGAATTCCCTCCTTCTGCCCTATTCAAGCGAATTCAGAATGGCAGAATTACTTCAGAATGCAAAACAACAGTTTTATCAAGCACTTAAGTCAATGTTTTCACAGACATAAATACGCTGTCTTCGATGTGCTATCAGAAACTTTGAGAGCATATACGATTTGGATATTGTTGCTGATATACGTATGTTGTAGTATAGGTTTGCTCCGTTCTGCTCCTGTCGAGAATTGATACAATCAAACATTATATATATAAAATGAAATGCGATTGATTGCATGTTTTAGCACAAGGACTGTCGACCACAAATTGTTTAAATTGTATATATACTTATTGTGGCTTTCTGTTGGTCCTGCTAGCGGTTGTATGCATAAAATACTTACGGATCAGGTAGCTCAAAAAGAAATTAATCTAGCACCACCCCTAGTCACCACGCAACCGGCACTTGAAATGTCATACTGAGCGCAATGCTTACGTTACCAGTTCCCAACAGAATAATTGCCTATATATTTCCTCCCGAAAGACGATAAGTTCGCGCGAATAGGGCAGCTAGTTTCTTTCATTTTAGTCGCCGAGTGGATTCCCTATTCGGCGCACAAAGGTGGTTTATTTCATTTTATTCGCCGAGTAGATTCCCTATTCGGCGCACAAAGCTGGTTTCTGTCATTTTAGTAGCTGAGAAACGACATTTTTCCGCTTCAGCAGAATCTCAGTTGTAACCATGCACCGTGTATTTAACATTCAAGTCTTTCCCTATTCTACCAAGTTGGTTTCCCGTCGAGGGCATTTTCCCCCTAGTAATAAAGGTTATTTATTTTGTTTTCTAGAAAGTCAGGGCTAATGTCTCATTGGGAACGATATTACGTGTTTACTCAAGGAGGCAATTTGCTTTATCAGAGTAGAGAAGATGTGAGTTATTTCATGTTTTATCTCGAAATCCATTTCCACGGGGATTTCCAGGGTTTTTAAGTCTCATGTAAATAACATCTTTTAAAACGCATTTGGTGTTCATAAAACATGCAGGTACATAGCAAAATTTGCATTCATAATGCATACGTCATACATACATTTAATTTATAATTGTTTATTGTCTTTTTAAAATAACGTGCCTATACTTGTGCATTGGGCTAAAAAGATATCGGTGGTTGTAGGCGCAAATTTTCTAGCTGGATACAGAGAGGGCAGTTCGGAGGAACAGCTCCGACTGTGCTTAGCTTTCTTATTGTAAAATCAATCTTATTGCTATAAATTAAATCTTTCTGTTTTTATCACCTGTAATTTTTGCCTACTAAATAGATTTTACAAATTTATCACTGTTTTATAAGTCTCATAAACAGTGTAAAAATGTCTGTAATATAAAAATAATGTATAAATAATAAATAAAATAATAAAATAAAATAAAAATAATAATAAATACCATTGTACACCATTAAGAGTAAACTTGAAATATCTTCGTAGTCACAACGTTTTTTATGTCGCAGCTTAGTTATGGCGGTCATTGCTAGTTTTTGTTGCTCATCAATTTATCTTTGTGTCGTCTTACCTAGTTATGTAAGTATTCGCTCAATTCAAAAACTTGGGCAACCAAATTCTTTGCTAAAAACTTAGGTACTTTGGGCTTGCCCCTCCCACTTTTCGGAAACCCTCCCCCACTTCCCCCCCCCCACTTTCAAACCCTAAAAATAGTAGTTAGATGCAATTTTGTCTGACTTTTTTTTGGACGGACAGGCATTTACACTCACTGTCCACGACTTTTACCTGATCAAGTTTAACAATTTTATTAGTTGTTGTTGTCTGGTCTTCCCATCACACACGTCGGCCTCCAGTGAAGCCTATCGCCCTGAGGGTTTCATTAGTTGCCCCGGCTAGTCAAGCTTGCAGAATTTTATTTTTTGCATTCCCATTTTGGTTGTTTGGGTGTAGTCAACAGTCAATCAAATTGCAGAGACACCTCCTTTTTAGGTGGGGCGGGAGAACAGGATATTTTTACGGGGGGCGAAATTTACCTTCCCCCTCCGCAGTTGTCTCCCTGTCTACATTTTTGCCAAAATGGGCAAATTTTCAAAAAATTTTTGGCTTCGCCGGAGATTCTTTCTCAAAAATAGCTACTTTGTTTACTAGCATTTTTGAGAACTTTTTGTGTTTCACCATGCAAAATACTCCAAAAATACCATTTTGGCTCATTTTTGAACATATCCCTCCCCCGAAAATCTCCCAGGGGCCCCGGCAAGCCCCCTCCCCCCTCCCCCCGAAAGATCCCTAAAAATACCCTGCGGGGGAGGGGGTGGGGTAGTTCAATGGGCTACGGTAGTTTCAGCTTATTTACAAAAGGGATCCATTTTTTCAACCTGCTTGCGCGCCGCCCCTCCCTTACGGGGAGGTAGTATGCGTTAGCGAACTGGTCGATCTTCCCCCAAGCCGCGGAAACAGTCTCATATTGTGTCGGAGCGGAGCACTGTTACACAATGCAAGGAAGAGAAGCCCTCTATTTACCTTTCTTCTTCTTCTTAATTATAATAGATTAATTATGGCGTTTTTATGCTTTACAAGCTGTTTGGGAGCATACCAATACCTGTAAATCTGTCTTTACCAATATGATAAAAAGTCAAATAACTAGGATAGCCGACATATGTAGCAAAAACCTTTTTCAAGAAGCATACTAGCGACCAAGTACTTAGCTTGAAAGAAAGAGAATACTCAAATAAATAAATCTTGTATTTCAAACATAAAACATAATAACTAAATAATTAATAACCGATTTAGCATGAATTCACATGACAAATTACTTCGATCTTATCAAAAAGCAATAATTATATCTATCCTAATTCCTACAGCCTAATTTGGGCTTTGTTCAACCACATCTAGTACCAGGGTTTAACACCCTACAGTTTAATATGGCTTTGGCCCGTCTAATACATGGGATCACTCCCTACTGTCTAATTTGGGCTTCGCCCACATCTAATACCAGGGTTAACTCCCAACAGTATCATATGGCTTCGGCCCGTCTAATGCATGGGATCACCTTTTGTTCTTTTTTGTTTGCATGCATATACTAAATAACACGTGTGAATTTGACCACAGGGCAGAATCGCATTTCAATTGATTTTTTAATCCGGGGTTCTAAAAACCTAAGGCTGGAAATAGTGTATCGGTACGCCACTGACGACGCCCTCCGAATACTAGTATATATCAGTCTGGCAGAGTGGTCAGCGAAGGAATGCACCTAATTTGTATGACTGTGCCTCTGTATCACATCGTAATGGATGCTTTGCGTAGCATCCAAATACACCACATGCAAGCAATAGACTAATACTCCTCAGCAACATGTCTAATCTCTCTTTTCTTAATTATATAGACTATTAAAAGTATATTTATCACTATTCTACTTGCAGACACCCATTTCTATCCGTTCTTTCTTCCTTTGGAGACAGAATCTTTTAAACCTTTCCAGTACAGAGTGGCCTACTGTTGCAAGTGTCGAGGCGCGAGATAACCGAGAGCATCTTTTTGATGTTAGCTTAGTTTTAACGCACGTTTGTGTGTTTGCGGTTAGGTTCATGTTTCCTTGATTCACTGGTATTACGGGCTTATTGTTACAGTGAAACTGGTATCTGTGTGTATAAAAGCATTTCCATCGCTGTCAAATTCCAGACACTGGTTTATCTACATTGTATAGCATATTTTAGTACTGTTTTCAGTGTAGCACGGCGTGCTTGTCTGGCTTTACATTTCCATACTCTGTTGTATTAGATGCATTGTATAGGTTAGGTTACATTAAAATATGTGCGTAAGTCTGGCTACATTTAGCAGTCTCAGCTATTCTTTTGGTATGTGATGGAAAATATTGAATTTTGTCTTCTACACGGTTTGGTTTAGTGTTTTGATAATTGAATTCCCAATTCACGTTCTGTACAACAATTTATCTCTAATTATGCTCTACTTTCACTTTTCCTTTATTGCTTTCCATTCTTGGGACAAAATTTGTGGTGTCCTCAAAGAAAAGAGGCTTTCACTTATGATTGTGGCAAAGCCTTTTTATTTTATAATCTCAAATCTATTTGCAAATGATTCAAGGCATTTTTACTGTTTGTCCAGAAGCGCTCAACCGTTTATGTGTTTTTTGACGCCCACCAATGCATTTTTGCACGTTATGGCCAAGTGCAAGTCAAGGCTTATAAATATGGGGTTTTTAATTTTTTAGTTATATATATAATATATGTATGCATACCTACGTGCACATCAGCATCCGGGGTTGGCTTGTACATATGCCTGCCTGGTGCATTCCTGATAAGCTACGTATTTTATAGACACACACGTAACACCAGCACTAAGCGTGCTTGCTTGCTTGCTTGCTTGCTCTTCACTTTAATGCTGTGCATCTTTTGTTACAGCGGTTAGAATAGTCTTACTTTATTGAAATGCGCCAACCTTTTTCATTCCTTCAAAACTGCTTCTGTCTTATGCACTGCGCACGCAGACAGCAGCACTGACATGCTCCACGCATACCTTTAAGATATTTCTAGTTATGATTTTCGTTTTGCATGGACATCGTTTGTCGAGCTCAGTGTTAGGTTGCGGTCTACATTAATTTTGTCAGCAATAAATATTATGATCCTTCGGTTTGGTCACAGTATGCCCTCCTGTCTTGTATATGATTGCATTAAAGTGTCAACAAAACATTAAATTAGATTTATCCTGTTTTTCGGTTAATGGCCAAGAGCTTTAAAAAGTTATCTACTTAGCAAACTATTCTGAGGTCTGGCTTGAATCCAAAAAACCGGAAAAATCCGGATTGGGGGGGTGAGGTCCAAGTCTGGGGTTGAAACCCCCCCCCCCCCCATGTATGCTTGAATCACTTCCAACAGTTCCTCAAAATTCTTTTGAAACAACTTTTGTTTAGGAAACGAAACGCTCTCATTTTGCTGTTTTGGCTTAAACAATTTGTGTACACGTTTCGCTGATAAAAAAAGCTGCTACTGTAGTGGCTGCCAGAGGATTTTTCATCTTTGAACAGTTAGTTTGTACCGTAAGAGTAGAAAAGAACCATCTAAGATAATGTATAATTATATAGTAAGTGTCGCGTAATACGTGGTATGAGCTTTTCAATAAATCCGAAATTTGGTCAAAGCTGCTTTTAATTCTGTGTTTTGAGATTGCGGTTATTTTCTTCAGACAGCGATCTGAGTGTTTCTCATAGCTTGAAGCGGGCCGCTCTTTCTCCCCCGGGTATTATAAATTCATCCTATCCACCGTCGCAGGTATTTTGCGGACGGCTCTTTATTGTTGATATAATCACTTGGATGAAGTTTTTCTTAAAATCTCCTATTTTGTTCTACATTTTCATCTGATTTCAATCTTATAAACCATACCCAGTACTTATATTAAGCGTTAATATAGGAGAAGTCTTTCAGTCTTTTTGTAAAGTGTTTTCTCAGCTTGGTAGATGTTTTCAGGAGTTTGAAAAATGCCAGCGATTCAGGCTAAAAGATTACGATAAACGATTACGATAAATACCATAAATAATATTCCCGTAAGAAATAATCATCCTGTGCGAATTATCTGCCCAGTAGGCCGTGCTGGGTGAATTTTGGACCAATTGAGCCAGCTTTGGCCTCGCCGATTGCCTACAGTTGACCGACCGGCTCGAGTTTGCTTGTCGTGTTCTGCGACTGCGTTTTACTAGATTACAAAATTGGCAAAAATGCATTTTCAGCGACTTTTAGGATATTTATATTGAATCTGAGAATGAGAAACTGTACGCTTGCTCAAATAGTCTTAAAATCAACTATGGACCCACCCCACCTTCTTTTGAGAAAAAACATACATGCGGCTAGTAGGATGGGGAGGGTAGCTAAAATACCCGCTTTAACGTTTGCTTTCTACGAAAAAGTTTTAGCTGTTGCTTTTTATTTATTTTCCCCTCCAAGGAATTCCTCTGACTCATTTGGTTTTCTAATCAAATTTTCACCAAGGCGTATTACAGTGTTTGATTTTTTCGCACAGTTTAATTATGTGTTCAAGTTTCTACTCATTTCTTTCTAGGAGTAGCTTTATTAGAGAGTATGTCTCTGTGACACCTACATACAATGACTACAGATAGGATCAGTTTTAGACTCATTAACTTTATCTCTTGGGGTTCAGTTAAGCGGTCTTCTGGTATATTTTGTTGCATAAATGAACAGGATGGGTATGGGATCGGCTCAGCACTTGCTTTGTTATTTTTCTGCGTTCGGATAAATTACATTAAATGATTCAGAAAAAATATATATAATGCTACTAGCAGTTTCATGTTTATGTTTATTCTATGTTGTATATATTTTCGGTCCATCACTTCTAAGAACATCAATGTTTATAACAGTTTTTATAACCAGTGAATTGGTTATTTATAAATCTCACTAGAAAGCTATAATTGTGTTAACATGGAACTTACTGTCTGCATAACACCAAAAATATTATGAAAGCTGCCCCTTTCACGTCATTCGTTTTTGTGTGTTACCTTCTGTACTAAATGCAGGAAGGGAGTCTTTGATGACGACTTTGAATTTTTCATTTCTTTATAAAATCCGCATTGGGAAAGTTAAAAAATGAAAAATGATAGACGTAGTAAACTGAAAACTGCTTCTAAGGGGGGTTCGCTTTGGGTAAAATTGATAGTCACGGATTTCGCTTTGGGTCAAAATTGATAGTCACGGATTTCGCTCATTTTCGCACACAATATAGGTGCACATGTTTTCAAATACAAGACAAAATATTAGACTTCCAAATCAAACAAAACAGTGATGGGGATATTCAGGTTCGTGATAAACATATTCAGGGTCCAAGTATCAAAATTTGAAAATCTCTGATTTGCCCACCAAAATCATATGAAAAACAGAATGGCGGTGAAATTGGGATCTACTAATATGGCAAATTAATACTGTTGGTTGGCTAATATTTTAGTGCTAAAAAGACTCCGGCATAGCCAGCCGGTCGTTCGCAATGCAATGTTCAATCATGAACTGAACCTTTTTCAGATAACTGTGCTTTAATACTTTAACTTTAGTTTTTAATTACTAAATACTACATTTCAGACGCATCGTTCTATTAGATAAGTTGTTCAGCTCGTCGTTAGCAATTTGACTATATTTGAAAAAATTCAAAAATTGACTTTTTCACTCTTGGAAGATCAGTGGGCCGCCCCATCAGAGCAGCTCACCATTAACAAACTCCTTTTAGCCAAGTATATACTTTGGCAGATATGAGACAACAACTCAGCCAAACTTGGTGGCTGTAGACTTTTATATTAGTGAACCGTTATCGACAGAATACGAAAATACGAAAAATGCCGTGTTTGCGTAAGAATTGCAGTTTTTGTGTCCAATTTTTTCTAATTCATTATAAGGAGCCCAGAAACGAGATTGGCACAGTAAGAATGTTTAAAATGTTTAGAGTGCAGCTATGTATACGCCGTTTCTATACCTTTGTCAATCGTTCAGAATAAGAGAAAGAATATATAAGTCCTGTTTTTCATGGTCTAATAGCCGATTTTCCAAAATTCTGACTTTGAAAATTCACCGTCCGAGAATCCGTCGTTTAATGGACTTGCACCAAAGTAGCTCGCTGCACTCTACAATGTGTTCAGATCTTGTCTGCCAAATTGTAGCGCTGTGTATTTCGTACAGCAAAAATTTTTTGGACACAAACTTTTTAGCCTAACTTGTTCATTTTCCTATGTTTTACACGCAGAGGTCATCTTTGAAGGGCTCTAAAGAACGCTAGAAGCAATATATACGTATTACGCAAAACGCACATAACGCGACCCCCTCCTTAAGGTGGTGATTCCTTTTGGAGACATCAACTTTGAACCCTTATTACTCATTCATTACTTGGTGTTAAGAAGTCATTTTTATATCACAATGGGCTTAATATTTTCTCTTTCTAATGAATGCAATGAAACTAACTTCAGTCTTCGGAAACTATTTTCCTGGATTTTCGAAGTACTTTAATTTTCCAGATTTTTTGCAGACTAAAGTAAATTTTTTCGTGAGGCATCGGCTACATCATTCGATTCTACTATCAAATAGCTGGGGACCCCTTTTTAGTTATCATGAAATCATTCTTCGTTATGAAGAAATTAGCTAAAATGTTTGCTCAACCTGGATTTTGCCTACTTTTCCCAACTTTAGCAAGCGGCCATTTTAGTTAGAAAGCAGCAATCGGGGCAACTAAAAAAGGGTCCCTGGGTATTTTTGTGTAAAACACGTCTAGTAAGTGGCAACCCTCTAGCTTGCATAGTAAATGCTCCACAATCGCTGGAAAAAATTTGGTCATGTTTTTGAAAAACTACATTTTTTATGATAGCAGCTCATGGGATAGCAGTTGGAAGACTTATCATGCCTCGGATAATCGGCCTCGACGAGACCTTCAAATCGACACCCTTAGTAAAATTTTACGGCTTGAGTAGCTTAAGAAATCGTGGATTATTTGATTTCTGAAAAATGACAAGTTTTCAACGCCAAAATAAGAAAATCTATATATCACACTAGAAAAGAGCTAGAAACTTGCTTCCAAAAGCAAAGATGTAGAGTTCAACGAGATCTTTCAAATGAGTATAATCATAACTATGCAGTTGCTGCACAACTGTCAGAAATTGGCGAAAACCGTCCTGAACGGAAATCTCGAAATTTAGAAGCGGGATTGCCCGGAGGGAGTTAGAACACCAAATGAACTTATTTTGGAAAGTTTCATCAAATTTCATCTTGCTTTGTGCCGTCAACCAACAATATGCGCCCAAAAGGAATCACCACCTTAAACTGCGAATGGTGCTGGTATCCTATTGTGCAGTGGTTTTGTGGTGATTTTTTGAAACGCTATAACTTTCGCAATTTTGGGATTTGGAAAGAGCTTTATACATCGTTTTAAAGTTTATAATCTGTACATTCAAGTGAACTTACGAATCTAGCAAAATTAGCAAAAAAATAGCAAAAAGTTTCTGACACGTTGACAACTGACAGGTTGAATTTTTGAAAATCGATTTCACGAAACTTTAGAATCAGCCAAAACTTCTGTTTGTGCCATGATGTGAAGAAGGTGTGGGCCGACGAACATTTTTTGGATTTGGCTCAACAAGAAAATACTCCAAAAATCCGGCAAATGTGCGATCAGACGAAATTTTGCAACTTTGTATTCAGTTTTTTCGCAGCTGAAGACGTTTTTTGGCTCAAACCAAGAAAAATGTCCCTCCGCAATAGTGCGTTTGAGAAATCGATGTTCAGAAAAAATAATAGCAGTTTTGCTAAAATGGTTTTTCGGCGAATTCTCTAAGTTAAAGCAACGAATTCTAGCAAATAGGCATTGATAAAATGTGCAATTGGACGAAGTATCGATTAAGTATAATTAAGCGAAAATTGTTTGTAAGATTTGGCAGTAATTTGGAAAAACCTATTTCTTTGAAAATGGCCATTTTTTGACCCCAAAAATCGTTTTTGGCTTATACTGCCTTAACTATTAGGGATTGTTCAAAGGTTGTAAAAGCAAAAATGTTCATTTTGGTGCCCTCATTCCAGCCATAACAAGTAATCCGGTGTGTCGACTACTGGGGTATAGGTATATATATATTTTGAAATATTGGTAAAATGTTCGTAACTTGTTTCAAGTGATATTCGTTTGTTTTAGTTGGGTGGTCAGTTGTTGATTGACCTTAATCCTAACACTGTTGCTTCATTGAATGAAAACGAAGATAGGCGCTTCACATTTCAAGTCGTAGACACTTCTGTCAAGAAGCCGGTGCCTATTATTTTACAGGTAAGCTTAACTTTCAAAAATTAGTCAAGCGTCGCACCAGTGTTGCAAGTGGTTACAAAAGCATTATCTACTCCAAAAAGCGTCTTGGAGATTTGGCCTTTTGCCACAATGTTTCCTGAACGTAGTGCTATCTTTTGTGTATTTATGATAAGTCATTTTTCGAAACAATGTGAGTTACGACCTTCTTCTTCTAGAGGGACGAATATCATATGGGTCGCGGCAGCGACCCCTATAATATGTCATGTGTGGAAAGTCCCTGGAAACAGTGTAAAATAAGCTGCGCAGAATCCTGCGTAGATTTCATGCGCAAATTTTAAAGTGCTATATATTTTCCGCCTCTTTCACGTAATCTGCAGGGGAGGGCGGACCTAAAGGTGTATATGGTCTGGTAGTACCCCATGCGCCATTTTGGAATCTAATCACTACTTTTTTGCGGCGCAGGTGCCCCAAAGCGCCGCAGCGGCGCCGTAAATTCTGCTCAGAGCGAAAAACGCCCCTTTTGTGGTCGCTGTACAGGTCGAACGTTAAGAGTTGGGCCGATTTTTTTATATTCAGAAATTAGAGATGCACCGGGGCCGCCACTGCCGGGGCCGGGACCTCATCGTGCACTTTTTGACTTTCGAAATTTCCAAATTTTGGTCAAAAAATGTCAAAAATTGACAAAATTTTGCTAATTTTTGGCCCCGGTCGGGACCGAGTCCTGACCACCGGGACCGGGGCCGGGGCCTGACTACCGGGGCCGGGACCAGGCCCCGGTGCATCTCTATCAGAAATTATATCGAACTAACTAAATAGCTAAGTCCCGTTTCTCTATCGCTTCCCTAGCGACCACAGCGGCTGGTCAAAAATTTCGAAAATTCGAAATATGAAAATTCGAATTTTCTCGCTATCTATTCACCTTAAAAAGCTCAAATCTTCCATACAAAGGTTTTCTGGCACGGAAAATTGATTCCCGCTCTCAGTTTTACCGTACGACCCATCCATCTTGCTGGGTTGGGTTGGATCCACTTTGCCGTCGGGAGGCGTGCGCCCAGCTGATTCCCGTGTCCGTTTTGCCGTCGGACCGATCCATCTTGCTGGGCTGGTTCCACTTTGCCGTTTGAAGGGTCAGTCTGGTAGGCGGTCAAGTGGTCAAAAATAAAAGTTTCCAAAAGTGGTCAAATTTGGCATCAGATGAAAGCCCTGGATGAGCTGAGCAACTTTTGTCATAAAACTGCATACTCAATGTGGCTGTAGAGTGCTGTGCATGGGTAGGCTGGGGTTTTTTAGGCAAAAAAGTGGGGGGGACGAGTGGGGGGGGGACGCCACCCACTAGTGGGGGGACCACAAGTGGGGGGGCATAAAATGAGCTAAAAATGTCAAAAATACAGTATAAAAAGCCTGTTTTCTACATATACTGCTATAACTAAGCTTAAAAGTGCTCAAAAATTAAGTTTTGGCACCAAAATAGACGATTTTTTACCAAAAATTTCCGGCGAAGCCGGAAAAATTTTGACCAAAAATCCTAAAAATTTTTCATTTTCTGGGCACCTTAGGGTGAGTGGGGGGGGAAGCCCAAAAAAGTGGGGAGGGGAACGAGTGGGGGGGAACCCAAAAAGTGGGGGGGGTGGGCCCCGCCCCCCCCCAGTAAAAAAACCCCAGTAGGGGTGAGGGTCTGAAGCGATTTTGGGTCAAAAATAAAATTTTTAAAAATTTGGTCAAATTTGGCATCAAATGAAAGCCCTAAGTGAGCTGAGCAGCTTTTGTCATAAAATTGCATACTCAAAGTGGCTGAGTGCTGTGCTGGGGTAGGGGTGGGGGTCTTAGACGATTATGGGTCAAAAATAAAATATCTCACGATTATGGGTCAAAAATAAGATATCTCAAAATTGGTCTAATTTGGCATCAAATGAAAGCCCTAGGTGAGCTGAGCAACTTTTGTCATAGAAACTGCATACTCAAAGTGGCTGTGGAGTGTTCATGATTTAGGGGTAAATATGAATGGTGTCTTAAACATGTGCGTGTCTCAACTCGATGTCTGCAAAAGGTTAACTTTACTGTCAAATATACATGGAAAATGGAAAACAAGTAACAAAAATGCTGTGCAGACAAAAGCTTAATATTATGTGTGGGGTGTTGGTTTGTCTATGGAAAATTCCGGCTGTGAAAGTAAAGAAACAAGTTTGAACAATACTAATATGAGCTGGAGTCCTTAGTAAGCTCATATTGGCGCCGCAGACAAAACGTCAGCTGTTGCGAACATAGTATAGGCATTATAGAAACATCTCACCGTGCTGAACCGAGCAGGATAAATTCTGTTCCATGATAAATTTTGTTCAACCCCCTGAGCAACATGTGCAAACCAAGGTTAGCATAATGCGTGAGTTCATACATTCAGCTGTACGCAGATAATTGTACGACACCTGGCATTGTTTGTGAGTACGCATCATCCCTCTACCTAAAGTAAACTGGTTTTTTCGAACTTCACGAGGAACTGCTGATGCACTTACACGCACACTTACACACAGCCTATGTGACACAGGTATCCACGCAAATGTCAAGTGCTTATTTGCTAAGTTCATTCTACGATAATTCTTCGAGTTCACGCGAATAGGGTGGATGGCGAGAGGCGCCTATTCTACCCCAGACGCTGGTTTCAATCATTTTAGGCGCTGACTAGATTCCCTATTCTGCACCAAAGAGCTGGTTTCAATCATTTTAGGCGCTGACTACATTCCCTATTTCTGCACCAAAAAGCTGGTTTCAATCATTTTAAGCGCTGGCTAGATTCCCTATTCTGCACCAAAAAGCTGGTTTCAATCATTTTAGGCGCTGGCTAGATTCCCTATTCTGCGCCAAAAAGCTGGTTTCAATCATTTTAGGCGCTGAGTAGACATTAATCTGCACGAAACTATTGGCATTTTTCCGCTTTAGCAGCATTTCCCTATTCTCCCCTTTAGCAATGACCGTTAGGGCATTTTTGTTACTAGTTTCTTGCATTTTTCCGCTGTAGACCACATACGTATTACTTTTCGACGTTAATAAGCAACCGGCATTTTCCCGGTTAAGCTGTGTGTAGCAATGTCGGGGTTAGGATAAAAACCAAAATACTTTTATTAGGACCTCTTGTGCAAAGTTGTGCCCACAAAAGCGAGTGTTTAACGCAATTTTCTGAATGGCTGACGATGTGCGGGGATGAGTAGCGGCAACGCGTGGGGAAGGATAGAAATCAAAATAGCAGACTGTTTTAATAGCACTTTTTATGCAAATTTGAGACCGCTCTACTAGACCGGGTTTGTGGTTTTCGTATAACGCGCTTCGTAAAGTAAACAATTTCAGATATCTTAACAGTTTTGGCTGAACACTCCATGGTTAGGTATGGAATTATTAACTCTACCTGAGTTACGCAATCATTTTCACATTCCAAGGGAAAAATGTTAAATCCCAAAATTATCTCAAATTCCTGAATATCGTATTCTTACCTCATTAAACACCGTTTTTGATAGTTTCTTAATGTTCTAAGGTCACAAATTAGCTTTCAGATGTCCCGAATATTTTTCCATTTTTTTCCGATGCGTCGAAAAAACCCAAATACAATTTCGTAAGATTTAACATACCCCCACCTACTATGACCCACGGAAAAGTTTGCAAATAGCGTGAAATTTCTGGAAAAGCTCATAAAACATGTTATTTCATTGTAAAAATCGTCAAAATAACGTTAGGAATATTTTTCCATTTTTTTCCCACCCCATCGGAAAAAATGGAAAAAAACGGAAAAAACCTTTTTTCCAGTTTTTTTCCGCGCCCATCCCTATATCTTAGGATTTTACTGACAGTCGAAACTAAACTTTTGAGAATTCCCACTAAGGATTTTCCTCGGTTTTACAAAATTTTCTCAGCTTCTGGGGGCTCCGCCCCCAGACCCCCGCGTCTCTTCACTATTAAGTACACTTGTAAAATACGCTTAATATACGTGCTTCGACTTTCGAAAAATAGTTATAACTTGGTTAATACCATGCGTTAAATATTAAAAATGTGTTTAAATACACCCAAATTACTAAAATTCATTAGTTATATATCTTTAAAATATATACTAAAAAATAAGTATTTAGCAATTTTTTGCCAAATTCCGCAAAAAATTTTGGAGGACTGCGTAAAAGTTCGCAAAAAGTCTCGACGAAAAAAACACAGGCTGATGATGTGCGGAAGGGGGGGGGGTAGCGGTGTCGCGCGGGGACACAGAGATTTAAGGGGGGGGCTACTTGTGTCAAAAATTCGACCATCTCCGATTTCGCTCAAATTGTGTCCATTGATACTCCTTAGGGTCCTACACAAACCATTGAAATTTGAGGCGATTTCGTCCAGGAACAAAAAAGTTACAGTCATTCAAAATTTCCAATTCCTATTGAAAATGGCCCAAAATCGGAACTTTAGATTTTTCGCTTCTTGCAACGATAACTTACTCAAATCAAAACCGTTCGAAACATTCTATAGCTCATTTTGTAGCTAAATACAATATCTAAAACTTGTCGAAGAGCTTTTTTCAAATTTCGGCTTCTAACTGTTGTAGTAATCGTTTCTGTGAGAGAGCCCCCAAAACACTGAAATTGAAAAATCACGAAGATACGGTTTTCGACCGATAACTTGAAACAGCTACAAAATGGACATTTGTGCCAAGAAGAAAAGTTGTTTAGAATTGAAAAAGCTATCGATTGATGTAGATATTGTGCATATTTGTTAATTTCGAAAAATTTCGAAAATGTCACATTTTGACTTATTTTTGGGGCTCTCTCACAAAAAGGATTGCTACAAAAATTAGAAACCGAATTTCGAAAAAAGCTCTTCGACAAGTTTTAGATATTATATTTAGCTACAAAATGAGCTATAGAACGTTTCAAACTGTTTTGATTTGAGTAAGTTATCGTTGCAAGAAGCAAAAAATCTAAAGTTCCGATTTTAGGCCATTTTCAATAGGAATTGGAAATTTTGAAAGGCTGTAACTTTTTTATTCCTGGACGAAATCATCCCAAATTTCAATGGATTGTGTAGGACCCTAGGGACTATCAATGAGCACAATTTGAGCCAAATCGGTGAGGGTCGAATTTTCGACCCAAGTAGCCCCCCCCCTTAAATAGCAGGCTCTTATATGGGAATTTGTGAACGCAAATGAGTGTTTAACGCAGTTCTCTGATCGGTTGCCGATATTTGGGGGGAAGGGGGCAGCGTCGCGTGTGGGGACACAGAGATTTAAATAGCAGGCTCTTATATGCGAATTTGAGAACGCAAATGAGTGTTTAACGCAATTTTCTGAATGGCTGATGATGTGCGGAATGGGGGGGGGGGTAGCGGCGCCGCGTAGGGACATAGAAATCCAAATAGCAGGCTCTTTTATGCGAATTTGAGCCACTTTTGCCTGATACCAAAGCTGGGACCACCTTGGAGGGGTCCTCCAATGAGAAAAAATGTTCGCTTCACCAAGGGCTTTCATTTGATACCAAACACGGCCACTTTTGGAAAAATCGATTTTTGACCATTTTGGACCCTGGTCAGGGCGCCACAGGCCGCTGGGGCCACTTCGGAGGGGTCCTCCAATGAGAAAAATGTTCACCTCACCAAGGGCTTTCATTTGATACCAAAGTCGGAAATTTTTTAAAAAATCGATTTTTGACCAGTCCGGACCCTGGTCAGGGCGCCACAGGCCGCCGCTGGGTCCACTTTGGAGGGGTCTTCCAATGACAAAAAATGTTCGACTCATCAAGGGCTTTCATTTGATACCAAAGTCGGAAATTTTTTAAAAATC
>JASAND010025568.1:0-19019 GCA_030248195.1 Trissonchulus latispiculum
AGATTATAATTATACATAGCATAATATTATCTACAGTTTAAAACATGGGGTTACTGACATACAGATAAGAACAGACAGAGTACCAGATCAAACAAGGTTAGTACAAGCGGATACAAGGACAGACGAGCACGATACAAACAGTTTGTGTTAGCCCCAAATTCAAGTTTCACTTCAAACCTAAAGTTTTAGACACTTTTCCTTTTAAAATCTCACTCACAGGCTCATAATAATATTAACCCTCTAGATCGATTAAACTCACGATTCAAGCTACCTGATTGATCCAGTTCCAAGTGTGATGCGCCAGGTCAGGATGGTTGGGTCTTTCGAAAGGCAGGCAGGGTAAGGTAAAGTAGAGCACAGTAAATAGGTGAAGGTTGGTTAGAGAAAACAAAAGACAGAGTCGTGGCCGGTCCCGAGTAAATCACTGAACAACTAAACAAGTATCAACCGGTCTCTCCCGTATTGGGCCCTCGGTTATACTGCTGACAAGATGAAGTACCAACCGGTCTCTCCCGTATCGGGCCCTCGGTTGTACTGAACACAAGCAAAGAGGTAAAACGCAAAACCAAGCGAGAAGCACGTCTGTATCGTACGGCGGCCAAACCAAGACTGATTTGAAATTTTGGAAACTTTTAGGGGTTTGGGGAAGACCTGTCAATCATGTGTGCGTGACGTGTAAGGCGGAGCTTGCGGCTCCCTTTCGTGTAGTGCGTTTCTCGTGTGTGTGTTATCATACGTCACTTCTCCGTGACGTATGAACTCGGCTCTCGGGGTGAAGGAGGCTCCCAAAAATCCCAAATTTGGACGCATTAACCCCACTTAGTTTCCTGGGGAGATAAGTCCCCAAATTTTGAGCTTTTTCGTAAACAGACCCATAAATCCTCTAAACGGACTTTCTTTTCAAACTTGCATTTTCAAAGCCACGAAATCACAGTTCACTTAACGACTTCAAAACCAACACCGCAAAAATGGAGATAATACTTAGACAACCACAAAATGGGCAAGCAACAGATAACAGAAGAAATGGTCAAACAGGACAATAATATTACCAATATGTACATTTTATGTTTAGCTACCGAACTGAGCACAGAAACCGAAGACAAAAAGAATACCAAACACGGAAATTAATGTCAAATGCGAAAATTAATGCCGAATACAAAAATATCAAAATTACCAATCTGTCAGAATAACCAAAATAGAAACCAATTAAACCAATTCTCGATCATAGTTAAATTAACTTATCAACCAATCTGTCAGAATAACCAAAATAGAAACCAATTAAACCAATTCCCGATCATAGTTAAATTAACTTATCAATTCAATATCCGAACCTAACATTCCAAATTTTCTATCCTCCACACTTACAATCTCACTCGTGCGTATCTATGAAAATACCAAAACTAGATGAAAATTTGAACACGACGACTTTAATATGAAGAGCACAAAATATACATTTTCAGCCAAAAACAATAGAAATTGCAAATTAGCAGATTGATTAACAAACTAGCAAACACTCCCACGAAATCGGCCGCAATAAATCTAGTCTCAGCTGCCTGTAAATTGTAAAGACGGGTACCAGTCAAAAACCCGACCTAACAACACCAATCACTGACTAACACTGCTCATGTATTTGAATTCAAAAAGGTGAATACGTATGATAAACTACATCGGTAGCTAAATATAATTTGCATGTAGCGTGTTAACAGAAATTCCCAGCAAATCAAGTAGAAAGAAAAACGAATTTAGAGATTAATATTTCACATTAGTTACAATAGATTGCTGCTAATAAAATTATCAACATAATGCGTAGATAAATTATTTTTTATCTCGCCTAAAGGCGAGATAGCAGCCATCGTTTCTGGCTCAAAACGAACCACATGCTACGAATGCTTAAATTCTATTCTATGCTCAACACTGCTTCTATTAGCAAATTTGGCTTTTGTACGAGGGGGTCCCAATTGTTCTTGGCTATTTTTGACACTCATTTTACTAGTTTCAATTTTTTCTAAATTTTGAAGGGGTAAACTACTACAGCAGTGCAAAATTTAGAATTGAGGGGGATGTTATTTACCTGGAATTAACTCTTGGAATTATTCTTTTCGCAAAACCCCCTTTGGTTGAAACTGAAAACTGCGACAGATCATCTTGCATAATATGCAAATTAACTTCCACTATTTGAATACAGTTCAATCAATCAATTCGGTTTATTTTGGTCATAGCACAAGACACGTACATACATGACACAATGGCCAAAATGGAATTCGAGCAAGTGCTCGATCCCCTACAGCAAGTTACGTTACATAATTGTGCTAATGCAAATAACGTTTACATTAACTACAGTATAGACATACAATTCCATATTAGTCAAACCAACAATAATAATGTATACGTACGCAATAATGTATATATCACAACTTGTCAGCGAAAACACTTCATACAAATATATAACATACTCATAAAAACCCTATATATATCCGTATATATACATACATATATATATATATATATATATATATATATATATATATATATATATATACAACATGTGAATGACAAATTAACGTCATACTTAAGAAACTCCGAAAAATTCATTCTCTCAATCGTATTTTTAAAAATGAAAGTATTGGCGGATTCCACAACACTGTTCGGAAGGCTGTTCCATACAAGAATAACGCGGTTACTGAAAAAATGTTTGGTACATTTAGTGCAACGTGGCACGCTGAGATCTCAATTTTAGACAGTTTCCTTTGGTACCAGCATCCATAGCAAAAGAAAAGAAGTTTGCAGAATCCACCCTATCTACCTCAAAAATTATTTTGTAAGCTTGGACTAGACCTGCTCTCAGTCCTCTAACTTCTAAAGTTTTTAGCCCAGTTCCTTTAATCCTGCTCGCGAAATTTAAGTCTTTCAAAGTGTAAATTCTTTTTGTAAATCGCCTTTAGACCGTTTCTATTTTCCTTATGTCACCCATCAAAGACGGCGACTAAACATATGAATTGAACTCCAAAATAGGCCTAACATAAGTCTTAAACATAGCCACTAAAAATTCGGTTTCTCTACAGCAGAAGCTTCTAAAGATAGGGGCAATTTTTTGATGGGCTTTAGCACAAATTTTATCACAATGAATTGAAAATTTAAGGTCTTCGGAAATAAATACACCTAGGACTTCTATAAGGCTGACTTTCGGAATTATTGTGCCACTTACAGATAAATCATCTTGCAAAAAGGGCACTCCAATCTCAAAAAGCATGCTTTTGCTGAATGCAATGGAGAGCCGATTTTCAATGACCCAATTGAAAACATTTGCACAATCCAGTTTAAAATGCTCAAAATTATCCAATGTAGACCCCGCTAGTGACAGTTTTGTATCATCAGCAAAAATTTTGGAATCACAAAAAGACAAAGAGTCAGGTAGATAATTTATATACAAAAAAATAAAATAGGCCCCAGCACACACCCCTGCGGTACTCCACTCAAGACATCCCCCCTGTCCGACAATGTATCATTAACTCTAACGTATTGGTATCGTTCACGCAAAAAGGCCTGAATCCAATTAAAAGCGCGGCCCCTGACCCCAAAAGAATCAATTTTACTTTGAAGTTTTACATGAGACACTGAGTCAAAGGATTTGCTTATGTCTAAGTAAACAGCTTTTACTCCATTTTTAAGATTCCTTGCGTCCGTCCATAATTTTAAACATTCCAGAAGCTGGGTTTGGGTGGACCGATTTGACATGAATCCATGCTAGTGCTTTGAAATCAAACCATTTTGGAGAAGGTGATTAAGTAAATACTTCTTAATATCCTTCTCCGTTACATTGCAACGAATACTAGTAAGAGATACAGGGCGATAATTGACAGGCTCCGTTCTCGACCCTTTGCCTTTAAATATCGGTATGACGTGAGCAACAGACCAGTCATCGGGCAAAACCTCTTCGTCCAATGACTGTTGAAATATTATTATATTAAAGGAATACATAACTGGGTTTTAAAAACTTTAAGAAACTGAGAGGACAGTTTATCGGGACCAGATGCTGACTTTAATTTAATGGAGTTAATTGCGTCAACAATATCTTTACGACTAAATCTACTGTTCTCGAATTCAAGAACAAAATTTTTAGCTATTGGGGGTAATAGAAACACCATTGTCCAGAACGAATACCTACTGAAACTGATCATTTAAGAAATTTGCCTTGTCATACGCATCTACTGCGGACGAGTCCCCATTAGTTACAACTGAAATGCGATCAGACGAAGACAGCTGGTGCTTTACGTAGATAAAATATTTGCTGTCGGAAGGTTCCGTCAGAAATTTGGATTCACACGACTTGTAAAATGTTGCTATAGCCTCGTCACACTGACCCACCGCCCTTTGGTAACTGTTTCCGCCCATACCATCTCTAGTACGTTTAAATTTTGTGAATAGAGTTCGTTTTTTATACAAAAGCCGTCTAATATGCTGTGGAAACCTATGCCTTCCTCCACTCTTAATTAGTTTTTTAGGAACGTGAACGTGTTCCTCAATCAACATCAAGCATACATTTTTAAATACTTTCCACTTTTCATTTACTGTCAGGGAGTTTTGGAACAAAACGGGCCAATTTGCCATTTCCAATTTCACCAATACCCTGTAAAATCAACCCTATCCCAACACAAAAACTCACACGTACTATCTGCTGGCTCCACAATATTCACATTTGTCGAAAAACTTACGGTACAATGGTCACTGTTGGCTACTGGAGGCTGAATCTTAACATCAGACACTAAATTCGGCACGCTTTCGAAGACTAAATCAATAGTAGAATCCCCCTTGTCGGCAACAGCACTTTTTGAGAAAATCCAAGTTCGATAAATGAATTCATGAAAAATTCCTGCATGAAGTTAACGCCCGCTTTCGGAATAGACAAGTCTACTCCAGATAGGTTTAGGTCTCCTGCAATAATGACGTGTTTGTTCTTTTCAATTAAAAATTTAAGGCAGTTTTGCAGCGGGGATAAACAATTCACGTCGTTACAGAGGGCCGATACAAATTACAGTAAACGCAGTTTAATTTTGAATCCAAACCCCCGATTTCTACGGCAATCCCTTCCATACTCCCCAAATCTGGCAATTTTACCTCTTCGCTTCAGATTGTATTTTTCACAAGTATCGCGACTCCCCCACCCCTTCTGTCGGCAGGTCAATCTTTTCTACCAATAGAATACATGTTTTTTACACAAAAACAAACTATCAGGTCAACCAGTGTGAGGCCACGTTTCCGTCAAACAACTAACATCCGGAAAATCGTTTTGTAGACATATTTCAAAATGAAAATTTAGAAACTTGTTACAGAGGCTACGCATATTACACAGTACAGACTTCACGCCCCCCATAGTAGCGGCAGCTTCAGCACAAGGCTGAGGCGCTGTAACATTTACTGTATTACCCGAAATAGCAGCAGCAGCAGCAGCAGCAGCAGCAGCAGTAGCGTACAATCAACAATTGTAGTAGAGGTGGTGGTGGTGCTTGTGGTAGCAGCAGCTGCCCACACATTGTGGGAGGAAGCAGGTTCGGCCATCCTACCTTGGCACACCTTCAAATTGGCATGTTGGACAGGGTTCGGCGATGATGATTAGAGCTTTCCCGTCTGACAACGTCAGAGTATGAGGGGACTGCTTGGTTGAGCGGCTGACGGATGGGAAGCTTGACATCTGACTGCGATTCAGCAAATGGACAATAGTTCCGTTTGTGCCTTTCCTGATTGCAAGCAAACCCTCGAATAGTACCATGCCGTCGCAGTCGGCAAGATCTGATATTATGGCCAGCAACTCCACATTGGAAGCACAAAGGATTCGTAGCATTGGGCGACGGTCGCAAAATGAGCAGTTGGGTTGACGCTGTTGACGGGACAAGTGCTGAGATACTTGCACGGGTAGTTCGCCATCTCGTACAACCTAGACAATATCCCCAACGTGCACAACATCATAACAAACCTCATAACCAGATTCATTTGAGAGTTGTTATAAGATCCATCAGGATGTTTCCGAAAGCGTTCTTACCGGGAAGGCGTGCAGGGTCTACCGTATTATCGGATTTATGAAGGCCAGTAGTTCAAAAAGCAGCCTTGCTAGGATAGGTAGAGTGGACAAGGAACGAAATATCGGAGAGCCGCAAACTGTCCCTGAAAGACGAACACTGTTGGATTTTCGCCTTCTGGAACTTCTGCATCAGAGGAAATTCAATGGTTTCCATATCTCTCACTTCAAGGAGCCTGATGATGCCGCTGCCCATCCGTTTCGCCTCGATCGGGGGCTTAGCTCATAGAACAGCAGCAGTTTCCTCTTAAAATCCACTTGGCAACTTGGTTGAGTTGTTTTTGACCAACCTTACGGGGCCAGTTTCCTGGCTAAACATTTTGCACCTTCGGGTGATGATCATCACATTGTGATGTCTAATGCAGCAAACAACAACAAACAAACAACAACAAATCCGTAATGTATGAGCCGGAAATACTGAAAAGCATGTTCGGCTGAGCAGAAATGCATGCCATCGATTTTCAGATCAAAATCATAAAAGCAGGATAATGGGTTTTCATCTCCATGGAATTCCGTAACCCTTGGCGGGTGCAGATCGGAGGGAAGATTAATTTGAAGGGGCTCTGTCTTGGTGGACGACGTAATAAGTTTGCACTGTTTAGTGGGAGGGGGGCAGGCAGGGAGCGCTTGAGAAGGAAGTGGAGTTGGAAAACAACGATCACAAAGCCGCACAACATTCAGTTTTGAAAGTTTTCCAAAACTGGCAAAACGCTGAGGCAAGATGTCAACACATCTGATGTGAAAGACAGATCTGCACTTGTGGCAAGTGACCACATGATCAAATTCGCCAACCGGGTCACCACAGTCATTCCCGCATGATTTAGCTTTTCTCACCTTCATAGAAGGGCGATTCCGGAAATCGCTTTTCGGGTTAGTAGAACCAGGGGTACCTAATCGAGAGCTCATGGTTTAGCAAATCCGATCAAATCAATCAACCAATCAATCAATCAATCAATAAGTAGACGACTATATATCCGTTGTAGACAATCATCCCAGGGCCCAAATTTATCAAGTAGTCACAGCAACAATCATCATGTTTCTAGAAATGGCCTGAGTCAAATGGGTTAAAACCCGTTAAAACCCGACAGTTGTTGTAGGTTGTTGTTGTTGTGTTGTTGTTGATAACCTTAGGTAGAAAGAAGCTGCTGCTAAACTTTATCTAACTATTGTAATAATATATACAGATATATTACTTGGACCATGGCAGCAGGTCTTGCTAAGAACAATCTGCGCAGCAACAAGAGTCTCAAGAAGAATCTCAACCAAGCCTTTTGTCCTAGCGGTTTCTGGATTATACGTGGATGGGCAAACCCGTGGGGAGCGTTCGGGATGCTGGAAGCGGCCCGAACCAGAGAAAACAACAAAATCTCCCAGAATTCTGCAAACAATGGCAATTTTAAGCTATTTTTCGACATTTTTGCACGCTTCCTACATTCAATATGTAAATTACAATAGCGAAACTTTATTGTTCAAAATTGGCGAATATTGACTGATCAAAAATACTCTGTGGATTTAAAAACGGCAATAGTAAAAACGCTTATGCTTTGAGCAGCAAAAACTTGGCACGAGTTCTTTGAACAAATTCTGCTGTCATATACCGTTCTACGGCGAGATAATGCTCTTTTTAGGAGCCAACTTGTTTGTTTTTGAAAACCTCTGATTTAACAAAATGAAGCTTGAAATTGCGACAACCTATTACCCGTGTCCCTCTTTAGCAGAGTCGGATTTGTGCGGACGTTATCAGGCAACCTTGATTATGCAAATTTGATGAGCATGAACAATTTCATTTGAGCTTGAAGAGTGTAAGAAAGCAGGTGTGATGCCGAAAGCACGTTCAGTATATAAAAGCACATTTAGCGAACTCAATGTTGAGACTCAGTTTTGTATAAGTTCGGCTTTACTGAGTGGCTGGTTTTGAAATATTGACTGGTTACTGACTCGATTTGTTTCCTAGCATATGTGTTTGCTTTGTGTCCCTGCATAAGTGCTGTTGCAGACTACTGATAGCAAAACTCCCCAACACCGGAATCATTTCCCCTTTTAGGGGTACTTGTTCGTTTCTGTATGTGTTCGTCCTTATTTTGGTGCTCTCTAACATTCTGGGACCAGTCCCGCATTTTAGGTGAAAAGATAAGAAATTTTCGGTTTTAGCCATTTTGTTCTCTCAGCACGTAGTCGATACTCTGGATTGCTTTGTATTGCTTTACTAGGTCCTTGAGAAACAAAGTGGTCTCCTTTCCAGCAAACCACCGGGGTAGTAGAGATGAGCACGGGCCGGATTTTTTCGGCCCGGCCCGGCCCGGCCCGCTCCAAAATCTTGCTCGGCCCGGCCCGGCCCGGCCCGCTGGCAAAATGTGTCGGCCCGGCCCGGCCCGCTGGCAGAATGTGTCGGCCCGGCCCGGCCCGGCCCGCTCCAAGATTCGGCCCGGCCCGGCCCGCCAAAAGAAAATTTCCAAAATTTTATTAACAATATTATTTCAAAGGCTCCAGTGCAGTATGGAAACGCTAAATTATGCTATAAAATGTTAAATTTTGCTTTAAATAGCCAGAATAAGCAGATATTTAGCTAATTTTAGCGATTTTAGAACATTTTCTGTAGTCGATCCGGCCCGTTTCGGCCCGCGCCGGCCCGCAGTTATAAAATTTTGTCGGCCCGGCCCGGCCCGGCCCGCTAACAAATGGATGTCAGCCCGGCCCGGCCCGGCCCGCGGGCCGGGCCGGGCCGACGGGCCGAAATGCTCATCTCTACGGGGTAGTGTCGTGACTTCTTGCAGGCGCACTTGTGGAACAAGTTGTAGGTAGACTGTTCCTTCTCGATATCACACGATGTTTCTTCCCATTGCGAGTCGAGCTGTCTTTCTTCGGTGTCGCCACTGGCTGCAACTGCTGAACGCTTGAGTCCCTCACTAAACGGACGGATTTTGATGATCGGGCTTGCCAGTTGGACTGAGGACCAGGTATCCACGGTGTTCGATGGCTAGTCGTCGTAGAAAGGGCAGCCCTGCGCTGCAATCCCCGCGGCTTTACCAGCGGAGTTGAACTCATACCTGGCTCGACGGAAACCTCAGGCAAAGATTGGCGATCCATCTGCCCAGGATTAAATGAACCCTCTGGGTATGCGTTAGGTGCTTCAAGTTGACGTCCGCGACGTGATGACACGCTAGAAGGTCCAGGACCCGTCCGATTGCTGTCCGAGGCGACCACGGCACTGTACGAGTTCGTGACAGGGTTAACCCGCAGCATCCAATTGTTCAAACAGTTTCGATAAAGGATCCACCAAGGGTTCCGACACTTCGAATATCCCGGACATACACGGAGGTCCCACGGGTTGCCTTCCCATGGGGTGGTCAGAGCCAAAATCTTCGACCATTGATTGAGGATCCCGTGGAGACGAGAACAGACCTAATCTTCTGGGTCCGGCGCCGGATTTTGAATTGAACCCTCACCGACCATGTGATCCCGCGCCGTTTTTGGTTTCCTGAATTTTCGATACATGGTGACTTTCTCAAATGTACGCAAAAAATACGAAATAATTTGATCCAGGTGCCTACTAGTGTTGCTGCCCTGCCGGTCAAAACAGGCCGGCCGAGACCAGTTTTGCCATGTTTGGTGCATTTTGCAAACTTTTTAGCATTAAATGATGCACTTTGGTTTGTTCTGTTCGGTTTTGTATAACAAATCAAATCTCGTATTGGTCTGATTCAGAAAATCGACCGGCCAGAAAACCAAAAAACCTATCCAAATACACGTAAGTTTTATCGCAGTAATGGTAATGGAACGTTGGTGTGACCGACCCAGTAAGTGGGAGCCCAAGATGGCCAATGCACATACATACGCTAACTTTTATGAATGTTGTAAGGTAGCTAATCTCACAACAAGCATACGTGTATAACCAACATGCATTTCTTACTAAACATCGCCTGTATACCGTCCAAATTTCCCATCATGGTTTTAACCACAACAATATTTATTTTCATCCTGGCCAACCTGAAGGTAAGATGCCCTAACCTTCGTGGACCGTAACTGCTGAGTTGGAACATTGAACGGTCGTTCACAAAATAGCATAGTTTACTCGATGTGAACCACTTCCGGCTTGTCCTGTATTGATTCGGAAATTCAACTTTCTGGATCCGGAAATTGAATCCCGACGTCTTCTCCATTGTCCGGCAAAGTCCTTCCCATTTTGATCGCCTCTTGGCACACATACCGGAAGGAGTTACTCCTGTAACTTTGCACATCACCAGTATCCCACGATTTTGGTGGACTTCTATGACCTTCTTATCAAAGCTTATTCTTCAGCGATGGCGCTTCCAATGACTCACGAGCAGCCTTCCATGCTCTATCAGTAAGTATAACTCATAATTCTCCACCACATCCTCATTTCTGCCATCGACGAAATGATCCAACGGCAACAGGATATCATGTCCAGTCATCAGGAAATGAGGCGTGTCACTAACTGAAGTATGAACTGAGTTCCTATATGCGAAGAGCGCCCAGTTCACGTCGTCGTCCCAGTCCGTCTGGTAGATGTCCGCATACTTTAAGAGAATGTTACGAAGAGTCTGGTTCATTCGCTCCAGCATTCCATTGGCCTGCGGATGGTGAGCCGTTGTCCGCCGAAGTTAAGATCTGCTGGGATCGTTTTCTGAACAGCTTTGACATGAAATTTGGTCCACGGTCCGACAGCAAATGCACAGGAACTCCCCAACGAGCGCAAAGCCATTGAAATAGTAGTAAGCTGTCAGCTCTCCCTTCTCGTTGGGCATCGGAAATGCCTCTGCGTACCTTGTAAAATGGTCAATGACAACCAAAATACAATCATTGTTCTTCGTGCAATGCATCACATCCAGACTGACCAGTGCCAGAGGTCTGTTGTCACGGATTTCATTCTGTAAACCAGCAGAACCTCATGCGGAAGGTTTGATCTATTTAGCCCTGTTTTTCTGTGCCTAAAGCTCAACCACAAGCGATTGACAGCAGCAACCGCGAAATTTTCCATATTAAATATAGGTAATCATTTTGCCTTTCCCGCATAGTGTTACAAATTTGTAACGGGTGTGAAAATGATGGGTAGATAGAGGAAATACGTATTAAAAAGATAGATCAGAAAACTGCCCGTCGGATTTTGCAATGCATACAGTCAATCAGAATTCCAGAAAATGTCAACATTTCAAAATGGTTTGGTTTGTTCAAGACATATCTATCTGTTATGTTATTGAGGTTGTTGTTATTTTTGCTGTCCGGCCAAGTCTTCTGTGATTTTTATTTTGGTTTCACCGCGTCACTACCATTTAGACTAATATTCGGAAACTTGCTAAAGAAATGAAATCCCGCCAGTGGAGAATTCGACAAATTTTGCGCACAAATGCTCACTAGCTGGAAGCTGGAAGAGAACAGAAAACTACAAGGAAACCAAAACCCGCTCAAAAACTCCAGCCTTCATCCAGTCAATCATTCCACGCCACGGTCCGCGACAAAGTTGCCATTCCGATGCCGAACAACCGTTCAAGGGATAGCCCGCGTGGATCGGTCCATTCGAAGTAGCGGCTGTCCCTGGCGACTACCTTTGTCGACTGAATAATGACCAAATATGGAATGCTCGAAAGCGGAAGGGAAGCGTTGTTTTACACCCCTCTCGCTTATCCCCGTTTCGGTGCAAAGAACCATTCCGTCTGTCCGAGATGTTGACCGCAGAAGCCCAGCAGAAGTCAACCCCTACCATACACAAAGAACCTGGCAGCACACGGAGCATTATTGTCCTTACTCGGTCAGATTCTGCAGAATAGGTTAGATTGATGTGCTTTGTCTTACTGCAGATTTCTCCCTTATGATTTGCTTTCGAATTTCGATGCTACTGTCATAGCTTTAGTGCACAAAAACAGGAAGAGAGGAATTGGTGCGTTCACTAAGGTTGAGCAAGTCTGATTTGTGCCTTTACATATGTTGTATACGTCATGTCATGGTGTGAATGAAGTGAGTAGCGTCCACGTCACATTCGGCGAGTATATATAACGCGAAACTCATTTCAGTTACTGAAGTTTTGCATTTAGAATTTAGTATTTAGTTTGTTGCAATGTTTTGGGTTCGCGACACAACAACAGCTATCGACAGGTAAGTTCAATAATTCTTAGTTGTTAAATATCAACTATCTTCTACATCGCAAAAGTAAAAGCACCCATAGTCACTACACTAGTTAAACTTTATTTCTGACAAGTCCTTTTGTAAGCAATAAATTTAGAATGACTGAAACATTTCTACTACAACTATTATTTTGTTTCGGTTTAATGTAATTGCCTGTTGTTAAGGATTGGCCGTCTATTTATTCAGCATAGTGCAGGCAGGACAGTGGTCATTCCAGAGGTTCTCAAATGCTGCACAGACGGGGCCGTCGTCACCAGCGCAGCCGGTATCCAAAAGGTCTCGGGTTGCGGTGCACACCGGCTTGCATTCGTGGATGCACGGAATATCGGATTCCGCCTAAAATAAACAGAAATGGATAAAACCTATGGCATTTAGCTAAGTGAAGAGAGTTAAATTAACCCAACCCTCTTTGTGCAGAGGTTTAGCACGATTATGGGGGGGCTACTTGGGTCAAAAACTCTGCCCTCACCGATTTCGCATAGATTGTGCCTATTGACACTCCCTAGGGCCCTACGCAATCCATTGAAATTTGAGATGATTTCGTCCAGGAATAAAAATGTTACAGTCATTCAAAATTACCAATTCCTGTTGAAAATGAATTGGAACTTTTGATTTTTCGCTTTTGGCAATGACAGCTTACCCAAATCAACATCGTTCAAAACATTCTATAGCTCATTTTGAAGCTAAATACAATATCTAAAACTTGACGAAGAGCTTTTATTCAAAATTTGGTTTCTAACTTTTGTAGTAATCGTTTCTATGAGGCAACCCCAAAAATTAGTCAGAATGTGACATTTTTCGAAATTTTTCGAACTTTACGAATATGCACAATATCTACATCAATCGATGACTTTTCAATTCTAAAAAATTTTCTTCCTGGTGCAATCGTCTGTTTTGTAGCTATTTCAAGTTCTCGGTCAAAAACCGTATCTTCATAGTGTTTCAATTACTGTGTTTTTGAGGTTGTCTCACTAAAGCGATTACTGCAATTGTAGATATTGTGCATATTTGTAAAGTTCGAAAAATTTTCACTGTCTGACTAATTTTTGGGGTCGCTTCATAGAAACAATTAGTACAAAAGTTAGAAACCGAATTTAAAAAAAAGCTCGTCGACAAGATTTAGATATTATATTTAGCTTCAAAATGAGCTATAGAGTGTTTTGAACGATATTGATTGGTATAAGCTAACATTGCCAAAATCGGGAAATCAAAAGTTCCCATTCTGGGCCATTTTCAACAGGAATTGGAAATTTTGAATGACTCTAACTTTTTTATTACTGGACGAAATTATCTCAAATTTCAATGGATTGCGTAGCGCCCTAGTGAGTATCAATAGGCACAATCTGAGCGAAGTCGGTGAGGGTCGAATTTTTGACCCAAGTAGCCCCCTCCCTTAAGGGGAAAAGGTTTCCGGGTACCAAATTCGATAGACACTAATTTCGCTTATTTTAAACTACATATTGTATAATACCCCCGATGTCTCCAAAAACAAAGCAAATTTTTACACATCGATTAAAGTCCTCCAACACATGGTGAATGCTCTACAATCTTTGGAAAAAAATTGAATTCGTGTATTTTTATAAAGCATTTTCATGATAGCAGCCTACAGGATAGCTGTTGGAACACGATCATCCGCTGGATAATTGCCCCTATGAGACCTTTACATCGACGCTATTAGTTTGATTTTACGGCTTGCATAGTTCAAGAAATGATGGATTATTTGATTTCAGCCAAAATGACAAGTTTTCGACGCCAAAACAAGAAAATCGGCTATATCGCACGCTAGAGAAAAGCTAGAAAGTTGGCTAGAAATTTGCTTTAAAAAGCAAAAATGTGAAGCTCAACGAGATCTTTCAAATGAAAATGGTCATAAATGCATAGCTGCTGCCAAACTTGGATTTTGGTTTTGGATATACTGGTAACAGTTTTTGTCGTAGTCCAAAGACTCTGAGACTGTCCTTCGGATATTAAGTTACGATTGCTTTGGAGGAAGAAGGTGAACGAATTTTTGGTAGTTTGTATTTGAAAACAATGTCGTTGAGCTTGTTTACTAGATTAAGATTTGCGTGCAAAATTTAATACTAACTTATCAATTGTAGTTATCATATTTCACTTCCAATTCTAGTTACACATTTTGTTTCTATCCCAACAGAGCAACATACCAACCTTTTATTATAAATACAGCAACTTATAGGGTTTTAACATTCCTAAATGTTCAGTATTTTGGACCTGGACTTTTAATACATTCACACAAACTCAGAGGAGGGAACCTGTGAATAAATCCAATACAGATGATGTTGCAAAATTGTAAGGGGCTAAAAACTGTTAAACTCAAATTAATGGTTAACAGACTCGCAGTACAAAACAAGATTAGTAAAACATAAATACAATTACAACTAACAACAATGTAAATGTACACTAACTAATACTGAAACTCATACTGAAAGTCAGCTGAAACTTTGGCAGTGGACCAAGGTCCGCTTTCTAACCTTTAGATCTCAATGCGAAACAAGAACAAAACTGTACAATTCCCAATACACTTCAGAGATAGAATTACACATTTCCATGCAACTTACGATTAACATGAGATTATAATTTGTACGCAAGCAAATACGAACGAACAGAGGTAAGCATAATAAAAACTAACAGCTAATAGATACAAACCTAGTTATTTACGAGTCAAGGGGTTGAAGCATCTTTCTATTTGTTCAAAGATTTTTTGGCTCAAAACGTTCAAAAGACTACCTACAGCTGGAGATCTGCCGAGTATCAATGTTTACAAGACCTGACAAAAATACTGCATTAGTTGAGGCGGACTCAGACAGCAACAACCAACACTAATTACGCTCATTTCATTCATCAATCGCAATCTCTAGAATTTGCCATCAGTATAACTTTTGGCTAAAAGGTTTGTATTATTAAATTTAATAATTTTCCGATAGCTGACTAAGCTCTAAACCGAAACTTTTTCAGCGACCTCGATTCATTGACAGTAGCTATCGTAGCTCCCGGTTCTTTGTTTCATATTCACCACTTACTTATCAAACTAAAGAATCAAATTTCTTAGCATTTTCGACGTTTTCCTGAAGAAGAAACTGGGTTTCTGAAATCTCTACAGCGCAACTTCAAAGTCATCACTTTTCATTTTTTACAAATGTTTCGCTGAGTGTTTATATCTCTATATCAGACCAGCACAGTACCTACATTTTAGATCTTGTATTTGGAATCAACTTGCTTTTACTAAAAGTCAGTACGCGTAAAGAAGATAGTAGTTTATCTTTATCGCCTGCAGACAATACCGCCAGATTTAACTTGTTTAATTGGAGCAAATCAACGAAAACGGTTAATGGCCTGTGACCGTTAATCAGTGCTAAATTACTCTCATTATTTTCAGCCGCTATCCAGCTGCTATCTAATGCGTCGCCATTTTGAAGGGCATTACACTTTGTTATCAGTGATATGCAGCATTAAGCCAATTTCTTTCCAACAATCTACTTCGTTTTTTTAGCATTTATTTCGACTCGATATAGCTGGAATTATGGAATCTATTAGATATAAAATATAATTAATTATTAAAAAATTAAACTATAACAAAAATTAATAGCAGCCTTGTCCAACTAAAAGAATTTCCGTACAAGGTTTTGGTTTGCCTAGTCAACCCTATTATTTCCACTTTAATAATTCTTACTATGTAAAAAAGGCTGTCACCTTGTCTGTTTTCCAAAAATGCAGATGACCAAGTTGAATTTTAGTCAACAACCATGTTAGAAGCTTAGAGAAATCTTTATCTTCGCCAAAATTCTGATTGTATATATATTATATATATACACACATATATATATATATGTATATATATATATATGTATATATATGTATATATATATAGCGCCTAGGCTAAGTGGTTGTACGCCTTTAATTATGTAAACCTTAGCCTAAGCCAAACTTTAAGACTAAGAAAAAAGATCATGTTGTAATTTTCATTACTTATTATGTAATTATGTCTTATGTGGTGAGTTGCCACATAGCCATGTACACAGGCAACAAACAAAAGCTGTGTGCAAAAGCTTTTGTGTAAGTTATGGTGCTGTGACTGTGCATACAGTCAGGGACTGGCTACGCAGACTAGCAATAAGCTGCGATTGTGGTTATCGTATCTCTGACGGTTGTGTATCACAGAGGTTTAGTGCTGGCTGTTAACGGAATCTTTGGAGTCCATCATGTCAGGACAACATCCACATAACTCTTGTCACGTTCTCTTCTCAGGCGCTACTTGTTTTCATTTAGCAGTTACTTTCAATATTTTCTTGATGATCTGAGGGTTGTTTATATGACATTTTGATCTATATCATCAGTTTTACGTATTTTGTTTGTCGTTGGGGTTCTTAACTTTACTAAAAAATTGATGGCATACCTAATTTGCAGGGTTTAGAGTGGTCAACAAAGTGAGCTCTGATGTTTAGGAATGACTTGGTTGAGCATTTAAGTTTTTAGGTAGCTCTAGCGTTGCTCACAATTTTTGCGAAGTTGAAAAAGTGTCTCAATAACAACATTAGGTAACAAGTTTTGGCCAGATATATATCCACTGCTGCGAAACTCGTCTGAATAAAAAATCACCGGTAGAAAATGAACAGTTTTACTTCAACCGGTTCCTAATTTGCATATGCCAGTTGGAAAACTCATATTTTCATGGAGCCTTAACTCCTAGCGATGTATGTATGCGTCAATATCAGCAATAGCTGTACACATACATGGATACATGTATTGTATTATGGATCTTCATCTTGACCAAACCCCCTCCTATCTTCAGCATATGATCGTATGCTGTTTAACGTGTAGCGGAGAGACGTAGCTACACAGAGTAATGTATAATAGCCGGCTACGCTGAGGCGTAGCCGGAAAAAGTGATCACATAGCCACTCTGACTGTCAACCTAACCACATACACGGTAATATGTATGTATATATATATATATATATATTTATTTGTATATATATATATATATATATATAACTCCCTATAATAATTGCATTAGAATCTTAAGTTGAGGTTTATCTTCGGCTAATGTGATGTAGTTCCTGTGGGCCATTCCAACGGCGCCTGTAGCGTCTAGCGTGTTGATTCCTAGCATCATAAGCATGTCATGTTGCAGGTTGCATAGAATTGCATAGATAATTATTATGCTGGTGATCTTATTGTTCATATATTTTCACAGATTTTCACTTACCTTCCAATCGCTTTATTATCCACCGGTTGAATCTCGAGGATTTTACTGCAACTCCTTGCAGTATTCCATAGGTAAGAATGCTTTTGTTATTTTTTAGCACTAAATTCTAACATGGCACATACCATGAAGGTATGACCAAGAGTACATAATTGCACTATATATAAGAAGAATAGTAAGCCGCTAGAGGGCTTCTCTTTTTCGCATTACGTAACGGTGCTCCGCCCGCAATACGGGAATGTTCCCCGTTTGGTGGGAAGGTCGACAAGCATGCCCCCTTCGCGTTAGGTTTGGTAAACAGAGGATTGCGGTAGTTTCTGTTAATTTCCAAAAGGGGTCCCCGTTTGGGGAGGGGATCAGAAACAGCCAAACAGATTCAGCCAATCTTTAAGAGCCTAACTTGGCGACCTCCACCAAACGGGGACTCCTTTCTTCCTACCCCCCCCAAACGGGGGGACCCCTTTCGGCACCCCCCCCCCCAAACGGGGACCTCTTTTTGCAACCCCCCCCCCACCAAACGGGAAGGGGTATGCTTGTCGACAATCCCACCAAACGGGGGAGCATTCGCATATTGTAGTCGGAGCACCGTTACGCAATGCCAAGAAGAGAAACCGTCTAGAAGCTTACTCTTCTACTTAGATACAGTGCAATTATGCACTCTTGGTGTGATGGATAGAAACAAATAGCATACATGACATAGAGCCTTGTTTGAGGATGTTACCTGCAACTTTTGGTTTAGCATTCACTACTAACTGAACCGAATCCAGGCTTGACTTTGAACCATAACGTGTGCTTTGAGAGAGGTTCGACTCTCCCAAACATGGCGCTCGTCCCCCCCCCACAGATAGATCGGTCGCCTCCGGACCACAGGTGGACAAGGGGGGGGGAAAGGGGAGGGAATTTCCTCGGCGAAGTCGTCCACAAGGGGTCGCAAAATTGCTCCCACAAGGGGTAAGAAAATTGGCCACAAGGGGTAAGAAAATTGCCCAAAAAATAGGTTTTACGACTAAAATTGCCAAAAATTTTCCGGCTTCGCCGGAATTTTTTACTTAAATTCACCAATTTTTGCGAAAAAGCGTCCGAAAAACGCAGTTTTGCTAAAAAAATAGCTGTTTTTTGTTAAAAAATGGCAAAAATCGCTTAAAAATCGCCTTCAAAAGTACCCCTAGGAAAAATCGCTCTCACAAGGGGTACCCAAATTTGCTTCCACAAGGGTCAGTGAAATTTGACCTCCCGTTCAGGTATGCTCCGGACTCAGGATTTTTGCTGTATTTTGGGCAAAAAAGGAAAAAACTGATGTTCTGGAGGCCAGGCTCAAGGGTAAGGTTTGCGCTTAACCCCTTTAATCATCTTTGTCCATCTGCGGATTCTGAGCCACAGAGCCAGGAGTATCAATTCGAATGATGACTGCATCCCTGGAAGGGGGGGGGGCGATCCTTCTACGCAGACTCCTGTTACCTTCCCACCGTAGTTGTACCCATTTACCAACCAGTTAAGGATGGATAGCTGGGTTGGCTTGGCTAGAGTCGAAAACGTACGTAACCCCCCCCCCCCCCCCGTATACTTCTGATTCGATTTGTACTC
>JASAND010025571.1:0-25741 GCA_030248195.1 Trissonchulus latispiculum
CATGTTAAGGACATATAAGAGTGTGCATATAACCCTTCTGATACAATTCTGTTGAGTGGGGGATTTTTGGCGATTTTTCAAAGACAAAATTTTGAAAAATTGGTCTTTTTATGCCACGAAAAAAGGACCAGCAAAACATTTTCGCCTCTCGCAGTAGTTGCAACTTTCTACCATTTGTAGTGCTCTCAAAAAAACTAGCCATAAAATGTGCTAATTTTGCACAATTTTTACGGTCTTTTGATAATTCCTCACTCGTTACCCACTCGAAAGTCACAAAAATTGGCACACAAAACTCAATGCCTGCCGGATATTATGGTTAAGGCAAATGCTTCAAGGTGGAACTTGCTCCAAATCTCTGTCAGCACAAAGCTATTACAAATTCCCGTAGCAAGGGTCGAGGTACTTCTATGTAGTTCTGTCGTAAGGTCTAGCCGACCAAGCTATCGATACAAAGCTTTTTTTGGTAAGTGCATACTATCACCCGGGGGTATTCCCTGCCCAAAACCCGGAATTTTGGATTTACCCTTCCCAGCTTCCGTCAGAAATTTTCACTTTTCGGATCCAAAAATTCAGTTAAATGTACTAAAATGGTAATTTTTTTGAAAACATTTGGACGTTTAGCTTAAAATTGCTTTAACCATGTAAAACCGCATAAAACGTTAAAAGCAAGCCGTGATTTAGCGAAAAACCGATAAAATACAGAACATTTTGCGTTTTAGGTCATTTTTAGGGGGGGGGGGAGGGGAGATCTGGGGATACGTTTCTGGAGCCGACCACCAAATTTACCCATTCCCCAGCCAACCCATCTATGGGTAAATGGGCACCGCTGCGGTTGAAATTAACGGTAGTTGCGTTCTGCTGCATTGCCTGGTGAATAGCTGGTTTAAGGTTGTGGTGTCCTTTTGTGCAGTGCTTTTGTGGTCATTTTTGAAACCTATAACTTTCGCAGTTTTTGGAGTTCGAAATGAAATTACCCCCAAAAATTTTTTACTTATACTGAGTTAACCACTAGAGATAGGTTTGTAAAAGCAAAAATGTTCATGACAATAAGGCCAAAAACCAAAACTTTCTTATCTTTTCACATAAAAATGCGGGTCTGGTCCTAGAATGTTGAAGGTCACCAAAATAATACGTTTGGGAAGTTTCATCCGTTTCATAAAGAATTGAAGCCTATAAGGTCAAATTTACACAGCGATAACAGCACTTTAATTTCACAGGCGTAGTCAACATTTGAGTTGTCACTCCTGGCTTCGGGCTAGGACTCCGGAGATAAGGACCGGCAGTCTAAGCCTATAGGTTGGAGTTCACTCCAGTGGTAACTTTACCTTTACCTTAGCTTATTGTTAGAATTTCACTGGAAGTTGCACATAGAGATGTGTGGAATGCCTTTATCCTAAGTCAAGTGCCTAGTTAGGTGTAAACCAAAGACTACCCGGTAAGACAAAAGTTTCGCCTATGTTGATTACAAAACTTGTCGGCTGTTGTTTTACTAGACCTTTTTGTATTTTAGTGGAGTAAATTGTCCGCGCATTGTTATTTGGCTTGGCTCTAGGATATTTAATTCATTTGTCTTCTAAACGGTATGTTGTAGAACAAATTAACAAATTTTAGTCACTAAAATATTAACTGAAATTACTAGCGGCTACTGTTGTCGGTGTTTTCTTGAAGTATATTCAACTTGTTACACGTTACTGTTCTTGTGTAGGATCAGGGTAGATTTGGATTTTAATATGCCGAGGAATTGTGCACAGGCCAGCTTACATAATTGGGCACTGCATTTATATACCTTGGTAATTACTTGAGACAGTATATCAGTAACAAGTTCGCTTGTCCGTTCTCTGTTGTCCAGTTGGAGCAAGATGCTCCTGCTTGGCCGAGTTTGGCCGTAGGTCTCCCCTCCGACGGATTA
Source organism: Trissonchulus latispiculum (assembly GCA_030248195.1). Taxonomy (NCBI): domain Eukaryota; kingdom Metazoa; phylum Nematoda; class Enoplea; order Enoplida; family Ironidae; genus Trissonchulus; species Trissonchulus latispiculum. Next base: position 1,910 of record JASAND010025571.1, read on the forward strand.
ACGGAAAATGAACGAATGAAGGAAACGGAGTAGCGGAGAAATATATACTTCATAAGGGAGTTTTCATTCGGCTCCTTCTTGATTAGCCAGAGATCGGTGCGGATAAATGGATCGACGAAGCAGTGAACGGGGTTTTCTCTAGGCCAAAAAAGTGGGAGGGGGCAGCCCCCACTTGTGGGGGAGGAAGACCAAGAGTGGGCGGCATATAAAATGGGCTAAAAAGCCAAAACTATATACCGTAAAAATTGTGTGTTTTCTACGCATATATACTGCTACAACTAAGCTCGAAAGTGCTCAAAATTCAAGTTTTAGTACCAAAATAGACGATTTTTGACCAAAAAATTCCGGCGAAGCCTGAAAAATTTTTAACATTTTGACCAAATGTTCTTAAAGTTTGGCATTTTCCGGGCACCTTATAGTGAGTGGGGGAAGCCCAAAAAAGTGGAGGGAACGTGTGGGGGAGGTACCCAAAAAGTGGTGGGGCGCCCCACCTCCCCCCCCACCCCCAACCTCTAAAAAAATCCAGGTGAATAAACGGCAAACTGACCCTATGATATGGGTTTTTGTTAATTTCTAATTTTTCTGCACTCAAAATTAGCTTGGCATTTATCATTCTTTTGATTTTTCTACGGCGGGACCTGGGGAGACACCACCATAGGCGGGCACATGCAGGAGGTTGTGGGTGTCTCTTTTGTCATCACATTCTACCCTGAAAACATTTTTGAAACATTTTTGACATCAACTTTAGCTCAATGAAAATAAACTAATTTTAAATCAATCTCGTGGTGCTTCTGTCTATCCAATTCTCCGTTCTTGTTCTTCCATCAGCTACCGTGTAGCCATCATCCAATCAATAATGCAGACCAGCTAGCTTAGTGTTGATTCTCCGTTGCTCCATTGAGCGTAAACTGTAGAAAAGAAAGAAATGTGATCAGTACAGCTCTCCGTTTTTCGGTAGCTTATTCTGAGCAACGATTTAAGGTCTCTGCATGCACCTCTTTTGTATGCGTTATAGTTACGTAAGTCAGTTATGCTGGGTTTGTCATAAGGACTGCTGCTTTTTCAGAATATTCTCTTGCTTGGTCCTTTCTGACTAGCAAAATCTTGACCCACCAGTCTTCCGTTCTGTTCTATCCGTCAGTCATTCATTAATCATTGTTTTCTATTGGAAAGTAACTTTGCGTATTTAAGTAAGCCATTGTGTATATTTCATAATGACGATTCTCAGTTTACATTAGTTGTAAACTGTATCCATTGACTCCAAGCAATTAGTCATTTTTCGGACATGTACTCCCGAAATTTGACCCGTACTGACTGGCGGATATGGGTTCTTCTTAAATTTTGTAATTTCTGTTTCTCGTTGTAAGTCGAAATAATTCTTGCATCTCCAAATATTCACAAACTCCAAAATTCGAAAATTTCTTTAAGATCCCTCGTATCCGCCTTTGGTATGTATAAACGGCAAATTCGATTGTTGGATGTATATATGCTTGATAGTTCTGCTAGCCAATCCAATTTAATAAAACTGGAAGACTATGCTAATCTGTATGTACGTAACTGTATGATGTGCTGTTTGCAGCTTCTCAATTTTATCCATCCGCTCTTAGATCTCCGCTGTTAGAAAATAATTATATCTGTCAGAACAAAAGTAAGGTTTTCAATGGGGCTCCTTTCACTCAGCATTTTACCGTTGATAAAAGTAAGGTTTTCCAAGAGATTCCTGTGCTTTCCATTCATAAAAGTAAGGTTTTGTTTGAAAATTTAAAGGAACAGTGCAAGTAAATCAGAGTTTATTCCGTTTCAATTAACAATTTTTGTTCACTTCTGTGGCGCATTTGACACTAATTTGACCTTTGATATCTCAAAAGATCTTGCGCCTGTTTTCCCTCGTTATTTCTAAAGTCTACTTAACCTGTTATAGTGCAGGGCTCGATTCCTTAAAATATGAGGAACTCCCGCAAGTAGGTTCCTAATGAAACAATGGCTTCCAAGTGGCTTCCAAAGTAAGAGTGTATCCAAAACGAAAGTATGTTGTTTTGCATGTAGTTTTTGCCTGGTGTGTATAAGGAGTATGAGTGCTAGAGTTATCTTTCTATATAAGTCGCGAACGCAAATCTTTTCATAGGGCTTATGATAGTGTGAATGAACGTGCAAGTGGCATTTTCTTACTTAGACCATAGGTTCTACGCCAAAAGTAAGTGTGGGGGCAAGTAAGCTTATATATACCTTCTATATGCCATAGTGCTATACGTAGTAGTTGTAATAACTAATGGGACTAATGACGTGAATGCCTGTGGTTTCTCTGGGCTAAAGTATATAAGCCCCCACCTGGGCAGGGAAAACCAAAATTTGGGGTGATAAGATTACCCCAAAAGATTTTTGAAAATGAGAGTACTAAGAGCCAGGATTTGGGAGTCTCGGTCTCGATATACTGATCTCGGTCTCGATCTCGGTGTGCAAAGTTGGCACTTTCTGGGCATCCGTCGGTGAGTGGGGGGAATCCAAAAAAGTGTGGGAGAGATCGAACGAACTCCCCAAATGCAGGAAGGCGCCTTACCCCCTTCCCACAGTAAAACACCAGGATTACGTTGTGGTGAACAGACAATAGCACTTTCGCTAAAAATATTTTATTTCCATAGTGGCAAATTTTTTGAATATTTGACAAGGGAGGGTGGTAGAACGTTGGATTGTTTTTACCTGTTTCAAGTAAGATTATGAGTAGCCAGCCATTGTTCAGTTTTTGGCGTTTTCTTTTTAAGTACGTATTTAGCATACTTCACACTCAAGTAAGAACTGTTAAGGATTATAATATTACATGATTTGTAATAATTTTTGTTGAGGTATCCCATTCTTTCTGCAGGGTTAGCTGTTCCACAGAATATTTACCTTGCCGATAAGTAAGCTATAAAGTAAGACCTCTTGGATTTTATGTCAGAGACGTGCCACAAAAATTTTCACAAAATTGTTGATGCTTCAATGAAAGTTTTTGATTAGGAAAAGAGGATTTTCGTATCTCTTTTTACCTGTTAATTCTGTTTTATCTTTAGAATATAAGAGTGCACTCTGTTTTGTGAACATTTTTGTTTAGGCAATTGTCTGTTGGGTAAATGTGCTGGTATAGAATACTGTCAATTGTTCATAATTTTATGGGAAAAAATATTTATACCCAAAGCTAAAAACAGTACGTGTAGATCTTTTTCGCTTAGCACCCCCTATCTCTATTGCTTTAGAGTTTTTGATAACCCATAACTTTAAATTTTTATGCGGGTACACAGGAGGCGCTGATATATGAAAAAATAAAAGTAAAAATTTAATTTTGATAAGGAGGGCGAATAGATTGATTCGATCTCGACCTACTCAAAAACCCAATACCTTACAAATGTGCAAATTTTCAGTAAAATTTAGGGCAAACAATGTTTTGGACTCCCTTGGTGTCACCCTTACAAGTTTAAAAAACAAAGTTTTTAATTTTTAATTTCGTGAATTCATCAGCCTCTAGTGGACCTCCGTACGAAAATTTAAAGTTTGTTCAAAAAACAGAAGTTAGGCTGGAGAACAAAGCGCAAGGGATCCCAAACAAGTGCTGACTGTGTAATTAGTTTTTTAGAAATTTTTGAAAAATCAAGCACTCGACATGTAATAATTTCCTAAATGAGCCAAGTCTCTTCTCCCATATACATGCCGACATATTTTATTCAAACGGCGTAGTGACCTCCTGCATTCTGTTTAATATAAATAAGTTATGAACTTTTGATAAGTATTTGTGGTTATATGTGGACGTATATATGTTTGTTAGCGTATAGTCACTCATGTATTTTTATGTAAATTATCCTTAACTTAATTAAAAATACTCAAGATATCTGTTAGACGCGAACGCAACCTTTAAACTACGTAAAATATATGTCTAATCTTTAAATTTAAACAGTTTTTAAAATCAAAAGTAAGTATATAAATAGACAAGTAAGTATATACCGCTGTGACTGCCTATCTCACAAAATATGGATCAATTCAACTGTTCCCATAAGTTAGTTTCTGACCACTCTTCCGTTTTGCCATACCAAAACGTTTGAAGTGAGAATTCTGGAATTCAAATCCTGATCCTCCCAAAAGTAAATGAGCATAATTGTTTTTCTATAATAATAGACATTGTATGATTATATACATTTACTAAGTACGTACGTATTTAAATACGTATATATACTGGGTTTATTCTAGGGAATTTTTCTTGGGGGGGCCTCGGGGTCGTGTCATTTATGGGGGGGGGACGAAAATGTTTCAAAATTTTCCTAAAAACATGCTACAAATTGAGCTATTTTTATATATAGTCATCGCCAAAAATAAGCGGATTTAGTGCTTAAATAGGCAATTTTTGATAATTTGGTATTCTGAGTGATTTTTTCAGGGCAAAATTTGGCACCAAAAGAGGCACCCACTTTTCTTGCGGGTGGCAATTTCCGGGGGGAGGGCGGATTTTGAGAGGGAAGTTTATGGGGGGCTACCGCCCACCGCCTCCCCCCCCCCCAGTAGAATAAGCCCAGCGTATATACTTACATAGGTGACGTATTAACTCGCCTCTAGTAATGACATGGTTCTGTCTAGTAAGACAATGCCGTTTGATTATTAGTTTATACTAAAAAATATATGTATACCGAACAACTACGATAGTTTGTAGGAATTTTACGTGCGCGTAGATCTGACGATATATAATAATATTGTGCTTATCATTCATAACCTGACTTATAATACAATCATGATTTATGTTGTCAGATCTTTGCTGTCGATCTCGAAACTGAATTCAGTGAAATCGAGACATTACAAAAGCCTCAGTCAAAAATCCTTGATTTGATATAGTAGTCCTTGATTCTTATAATATTTGCATAAATAAGTAAGCTAAAGAACAAGTAAGGACATTGTTGTTCACGGAATATATACTATTTTTGTCAAGATGAAAATGTTTTTTGTTGGGTTTCGTAAAGGTGCATTCATAGTCGCGAACGCATAGAGACGCGCGTCGACGCTCGTCGACGTCTCAGATTGTAACATACCGTTTTCACCATTTAAAATCAGTTGTAATGAATTCATGCTCACGAACGCATGCAGACGCTTACGTACGCGCGTCTGCTTGCGACAGGAACTATGAATGCACCTTAAGACTTTTTGGGGGACAATGTTCTAAACGTCTAATACGGGTACTAATTCGCAAACACGGGTTTGCATTTTAGCAGCAGTTGTACCAGGTGATGTGGTTGACCAAATTGCCAAAATTAACTGCTTATTTATAAGTCCGTAGAGATGATGCGATTCGAATGTCCTTGTTTACTAGGTTTTTGTTGTTTATTTGTTTCAGCAAATATATACTTAAGGTTAGTATTTTATCATTTGCTGACGTGACTGTTTAATTTGTTTTAGCTTGTCACTCAACTTTATTTGATTGGATTTTTGTGCCATGGCTGGAGTTTTGGCTCGCAGTGTTCGCCTTTCTGGTCGCCTGCTGTCAACTGCTGCCCGACCCGCCCCTCGTGAGGAAGCTGCCGCCGCTGGGGCTGGATTAAACTTTGGTGAGTTTACTATTTATTAATTTATTAATTAATTTTGTTATTTTTGTCTCGCTTTGTCCAGTTTTACTTTGGATTTTTATGTTATTTGTTCATGGTTCCTTTGAAAATAATAATGCTTTAAATTTCATTTGAGATTTCAATGATCAGCAGAAAGAAATTCAAGCGACAGCCTTGAAATTTGCCAAGGAAGAAATTATTCCCAAAGCAGCTGAACATGATAAATCTGGAGAAGTTCGTGGATATTTCTTGCTTTTTAATCTTGAACATTTTATATAAAATTAACGACTAAAATTTAAATTAAATTTAAATTAGAATTTAAATTAAAATTAGGACCTGTGTGTCTTCTATTGTGAAGATCTCTTGGGCGAAACGTTCTACAAACATTAGGAACAAACCTAATGTTTGCAACATTTTGTATAACGAAGCAGGACTATTGGCCTATATAAGAGGACCCTTTGCTGACAGGTTTCTGTGAATTTTTTTCAGTATCCTATGGAAATAATCAAGAAAGCCTGGGAACTGGGTCTTGTCAATTCTGATATCCCAGTCGAATATGGTTGGTGTCCCGTATTTTTTGTTTTGCCTTAGTTGTATCTTCAGCATCGTAATATTTTTAGTATGATGCCACATTAGCTCTACTTATCATTTTGTCTTCTCGTTTGAAATTTGAAGTTTGAAATTTTAGGCGAAATTAAAAATTGGAAGTAATTAGACTGGTTTCTTCAACCTACGATTTCTTAATCTTAATCAAACTAGGATTTCCTGTGTAGTTCTGTTTTCCAGGCGGTGTGGGACTCAGTGGTCTTGAGTCCGTTCTGGTCGGGGAAGCCTTGTCCTATGGCTGCACTGGTATCAGTACTGCTATTCTTGCCAATGGCTTAGGGGTACGTACAGTTGGAAAGGTTTGAGGCTGAGTGCTTCGGTGGTATTAAGCCAACCGGCTGATGTAGTTTACTGTCTTTCACCCTCCCCCCAACTTGTATCTTTGTTGCAATTTCTTACAACTGAATAGCTATTGTTTGCCAGCTTTTTCTACTTTATCGTTGTATTTTTCGCACTCGATTTTGTACCCATGTGAAAATTTTTAATTTCCATTTTTGGAAAATAACAAAAATGGTGGTTTTAAGCACATTTTTGTGATCTGTCGGGCTTCATAGTCTTCTCAGCTCAGCTTTTTGTGGGATCGAGGATACGTATCAAAAGTAGATTGAGTTCATCCCGGGTTCAACTGAAGATTTAGGGTTCGCGAAAACCGGAGCTCGCCCCACGTTATTAAACATTTTGGGGTTTAGTTACCTTATCTTACCTTAGTTGTCTCCATTCCAACTTCACTCACATCTCAAAACCCAGCCCCGTTAAAGTCTATCTTTATTATTATTCAGTGGGGCAGATAGAGTCAAAACAGCCACACGTCAGCCTTTCCAACTGCCTCCAACCAACCCTCCCTGCAGTTTCGGTCCCCCCAGTAAGTTCCTACCAATCTGCTTCTCCACGCCTCAACTTTAGAGAACTTTGAATTTTTCTACCCACGCGGCATTGGATCCTCCGCTATCTGACCCTCCAGGAGCGACAGCAGCGTGTGAAGAATCGCCTGAAGAAGAGGCCCACGGTAGTGCCTCGAAACCGGTTGTGAACCACGTTTTGACTTTCATTTCTCTAACTGAATTATTATTCAACCAAGTATTGATAACTTGGACTGCTAGGACTTCAATTCAAACCAATAATGAATTGGTTTTCAGATTCCAACCCGGGTTGAGAGCTTTTATAACATTGACCCGAAAGGACTGTGCTAGGAAATAGCCAATTGTCCTTTCTTTGACCACTCTAATTTTAACGCCCTGATTCACTTGTAATTTAGGAAGCGCCTGTAATTCTGGCTGGAAATCATGAGCAGAAGAAAAAGTATCTGGGTCGCATGACGGAACAACCGTTACTTTGTGCCTACTGTGTGACGGAGCCTGGCGCTGGTTCGGACGTTGCTGGGATCAAAACGCGGGCTGAAAAGAAGGGTTAGAATTCTTATTTTTGTGTTCTGATCAGCCATTTATAATTGTTTTATGTTGATTAGTGTTTGTTCAATTTTTTAACTTTCAATGAAAAACCTTTGATGACCACAGCAGAAAATTTTCGCTCATGACGACAGCATAACCTGGATGCTTCTGCGCTTATCCCTGTGTAAACAATCGAAGTATCAGAGTGTGTCCTCGAATGATGACTACATATTTTGTGGAGGGAGGCAGTGGGATTTCTCTAAGTATTAATCCCTACCCGGGCTCGTGTTACATTTCTGTCAAGGTTAATAGTTTTGTAACATAATGTACACGCCTCGCCTATTCTATGTGTTTGCCAGTGAAACTCCATTGCATTGTTGCCATCATTTTCGATATTAAGCTTTTGAGAATTTTAGGAGATGAGTATGTTGTTAATGGTCAGAAAATGTGGATTACAAATGGCGGGCCGGCCAACTGGTATTTCCTCCTGGCCAGAAGCAATCCTGATCCTAAGGCTCCGGCTGGAAAAGCTTTCACCGCCTTTGTGGTCGACGGCGACTCAAAGGGATTGATTAGAGGTCGCAAGGTATGCAGACTCAACGGAGAAATGAATCAGACATAGTTTAAAGCGGATAGTGTTACCGGTTAATACTTACTTAGTTTGAGAACGGAGGAACGGAGTAGTGGATACTACGGCTGTAATGTCTGTACAAAGCTTTTTACGGACAACTTTCTGAAAACAAAAATTCTTCAGTGAAAATTGTGCGACAATTTTTGATTGCGTAAAATAATTGTAATTAAATTTTAACTGTTGCCGTCGGTTAATGAAAGAAATGAAAGAGTGAATTTCCGTTACTACGTTCGCCTCTGCTCCATTATTTGCATCGTTGAAAGGGTACCGCTTTTATATGTCCAGAAAGATTGGTACATGCTACTATCACGAGTTTTTCAGGAAAATTTTCCCCTTGTCCGAAAATCCTACACACCCTAAAGAAAACAATTTCGCTTTCTACTTGTTGTGGTCAGACTTCAGTTTAACAAACGCTGTCAGAAATTAATGTTTGTTTTTGCCGAATACACAGTCGATCGTCCTGCATTACATAACGGCATATTTGACAGTGAATCTGATGGGATGCTGCCGAGTATTGTCTTCATTCTGATAGCTAAAACTTTAATTGTTTCGTTGCTTAGGAATGGAACATGGGTCAACGGTGTTCAGATACTCGTGGAATTACATTTGAAGATGTACGCATACCGAAAGAAGTATGTCACGGTGCCGTTTTTCTACCAGTGTAAAATTCCCCCTGGGAAAACAATATCGGTGCGGATTTACCCCCCTCCCCCCGGAAAAATTACACCGGTGTGAATTTTTTCGGGAGGAAATTTTGCACCAATGCAAGAAATAATTTATATTTCAGTTTATAAATTAAGTTTAGCTCATAATTATGGTGTGATGATGCAATATGATTAGCGGGAAATTTAACTCCAATATAATTATTCATTATAATAGTTAATTAATTATAATATATAATAATAACGAAGATAGAAAATTAAATCGAAATGTATGAATAAAAACTTTTGAAAATTCAGAAATTTTGTAGGATTAGCTAATATCATTGTTTTTTTTCAACTGCTTATGTCGTATTAGACAAATAAGGAAAAAATCTTTGATAAATGTCAGCTTTCTAATTTTTCTTAGGCTTCTAATGTTTTATATTTTGTTTCTAAGTGAAAATTAAAAACATTTTGAATTTTGGAAATTTTAATCTCAGAGTTCGACCGTAGGTAACTGGTGAAACTTTTTTGAAAATTTGCAAGGAAAGTTTACAAGTTCAAGTCTGCGCGGAAAATTTAGACTAATTTCAATTAAATGAAATTTCAATTTTTTTCCTATTGAAAATTTTAATTTGATGTTATACGTTTGCCCTACTTAAGGGGGGGGGGGTCCAAATTTTGGTCATTTTTTCGACTTTCTCCGATCTCGCTGATTTTTATGTATTTTATAGTCGGAACGGTATATTTTAACGAGTTTTTAAAATTAAAGTTGTAAGTCATACGGTTGTTGCGTAATTTCACTTCAAAGTTGAGGTCTCATGTGTTAAACATAGGAAACTTGAAAAGTTTCACTTTTTTGGACTAGTGTCAAAAAATCTCGAAACTGAGCAATGACAACCAGCCGTGTCTGGTATCATTAGAAAGGCCTGGATGAGGACTGTGATTTGTTGGAATTAGAATTTTGATTTAGGTTTCAAAAATTTTTTAATTAATTTTTGAACATTTAAAATTTGAAGCCACTTTAAAAGCGGGTCAAATTTTAAATATTCAAAAATTGATGAAAAAACTTTAAAGACCTAAATCAAAATTCTAATTCCAACAAATCACAGTCCTCATCCAGGCCTTTCTAATGATACCAGACACGGCTGGTTGTCATTGCTCAGTTTCGAGATTTTTTGACACTAGTCCAAAAAAGTGAAACTTTTTAAGTTTCCTATGTTTAACACATGAGACCTCAACTTTGAGGTGAAATTACGCAACAACCGTATGACTTACAACTTTAATTTTAAAAACTCGTTAAAATATACCGCTCGGACTATAAAATACGCAAAAATCAGCGAGATCGGAGAAAGTCGAAAAAATGACCAAAATTTGGACCCCCCCCTTAAAAGGTTTTGAGCTCAGAGATAAAATTTCCAATGTTTTAATTAATTTATTTTTACTTTTGCCAGATCGTATTCCAACTTCAAAGCATAATTAGTTGCTACAATTATGAGCCAAAAACTAAATCTGTATTGTATGCTCTCTTTATAGTAATTCCTATTTTTCTAGTCGAACTGCTCGAGAGCTAGCTGTTTAAACGTAAACAGGGCCATTTATAGTTCATAATTCGTCATTGTTCGATCGTTTTATAATTATTTTTACCATTTTGTTGTAGAATGTTCTCGGTGAAGAGGGGGCTGGATTTAAGGTTGCCATGGGAGCCTTCGATCGAACACGGCCAGCAGTAAGTTTGTCAGTACTGCCTTGGCGCTAGCGCTTAGATTCTCAAATATATTTGTTAGGTTTTTAGCTTTTTCTAATGTTTGAAATTTTTGTTTTTTATAGAAAATTGGGATTTTTCTGTATTCATATTTTAAGGTAGCTGCGGGAGCTCTGGGCCTGGCCTGGCGTGCATTTGATGAGGCCACCAAATATTCCTTGGAGAGAAAGACTTTCGGAACTGAACTGGCCAATGTAAGTTATACAGTTTTATCATGACGGTTGTGATAATGTGTGCTTAAATGCTTTAGCTTTAGCTTTGTTAATGTAATTAATAGACGATTCTCCCAGGATTATTCACGGAAACTTCTTAAATTTTTAAGTTAAATTACCGTCTTACATCATCCGTTATTTGTTTGTTTGTTTTAGCATCAAGCAGTTGCCTTCATGATAGCGGACATGGCCATCAGCATTGAGACGGCGCGTTTGATGGTGTACCGATCTGCCTGGGAACTGGATCAGAACCGGCGGAACAGCTACTACGCCTCCATCGCCAAGGCCTACGCCGCTGACATGGCCAACAGGGTGGCCGCTGATGCTGTACAGGTAGAGCCGAACGGAGAATCCGGATTTTTCCGGTTGTTTTGTCTGATCCAAAATCTGTTCAAGAGCCAGACATTCCAGTTTTGGCTCTAGGTTTAGGAGGCGTCAGCGTCCTACAAGGGAATGGTTGTGGAGGCTGAAAAACCTCCTCCTTTTGGGCAAACCACAGGAAAGTTTTTTGAACATTTTAAAATTTTTAAAGTTTTTCTTCTTGGTGCCTGTTTGTGGTAAACGTTAAAAGAAGAGTTGCCAAACTACTCACGTGACACACTCATGTAGCAAATACAAATTGTAATATAGCTGCGATTTTAAGCTCTTGCTGACTTGAAACTGGCTAAACGGGTCACGAGTAGATAGGGTCGAAGGGACTTCAATTTTTGAAATCAGGTTTTTAATCGGAGCAATTTTGAGAAATCGGTATTACATATATAAATGGAGAATCGCACTTATTCAGCAGCAGAGAAAAGATTAAAAATAGTTAACACTGCAAATTCTAATCCATTTTCGCGCAAATTAATAGCGATTGGCTGGCTCGGTTGGTATTTGCTTTTATTTTCTGTCGTTGTGAATGTATTTAGATTTCGTTGTTGGAATTTTGGAAACTTTCTCACACAGTTTTGTTGTTTTAGATTTTCGGTGGAAACGGTTTCAACTCGGAGTATCCAGTGGAGAAGTTGATGCGAGATGCCAAAATCTATCAGATTTATGAAGGCACTTCCCAGATTCAGCGTGTGGTGGTTTCGCGACACATCCTTGCCAAGGCAAAAGAACTGATGTCCTAGACTGTTATCAGACTACTTTTTGATAATTTTTAATGGGTTTAATGTATGTTTAATTAAATAAAATGCTGTAGTTTAGTATGACTGCTATTTGCTCATCCGTTTTTATCTGAGCAGTTCGTCAAACATAACTGTTCGCAAATCGTGAATTGCAATACAAATTGGTATTTGAATGTGCCGCTATTGTCTTTTCCAAAAAATTAATGGCGTGGTTGTGTTTGCAATTACATATGTGCAGTTATGTAGGCAGTAGGACAGAATTCGGCAGCATTAAAAGAACCGCGTTTCCAGTTTCCGTTTCCAGAGTTTCCCAAACAACAGTGAGTAGTTTATGTCAGCATCTTTCAGTCGCTTTTTGCCCTGGATTATTCGTATTTAATTTATTTCTGCCGATTGCTATTACGTGTAAATACAGTTACCTGTTTTAATTGAGGCTATGCCTACAGTGATACTGTCAAATTGGTATTAATTCCTTGACAGGTCATGACATCGTATTTTTCAGCCTTTTAAATTGTTCCATTTTACCGCGTTGTATTTTTCTGTAATTTTGTTTAGTACGCATAATGTTTTGTGAAATAATTAGGAATCGTTAATTATTGTATGAGAATTGAGACTTAGTTTGTTTGTGGTGACTCGCCGAAGAGGGGTCCCGGAAGTATTTCTTACATTCCAGCACCCCTTTGCTGTTGTTTGTTAGCATACACTACTGTTGTTTGTTCATGTACTGCGTTTTTAGGTCTTGTAATTTGTGGATTTGATGTATCAGATGACTGTTTGATGATGATAAATATATTTATAATTAATAAATAATAGTTTGTTACTTCTAGGTTTTTGTTTAGGAATTATATAGTAACGTAGGGAAAATAGGAGGCTGTGTAGTTTTCGACTACCGCGTGAAGCTAAGCAGTAGGACTGTGTTGATTTCGTGTTTTTCGGAATTTTAATATTTGATGCAAGACTAATTTTGGAATTTTGACGCAGATGCGAAATCATGTAATTTAATCTACTAGGAACTAGTAATCTGGTAAATGACTTTGGTAGTTAATTCAAATAGACCCTAATCTCCCATTCACTGTACTTGTGTCAACTGCACCTTTGCATTCTACCTTTCTGAGTCTGTGTTTTCTTTGTAATTTCGGTGTGCTGTTCTATTAAGGTGGTGATTCCTTTTGGAGACATCAACTTTGAACCACTATTATTCATTCATTATTTGGAGTTAAGAAGTCATCTTTATATCAAAATGTAGCTTAACATTTTCTCTTTTTAATGAGTACAATGAATCTAAGTTTGGCTTTCCAAAATGTTTTTACTGTATTTTAGAAGAAGTATAATTTTTCAGATTTTTTGCAGGCTGAAGTAAATTTTTTCGCAGGACATCGGTTAGAGCATTCGATAACTCTATAGCTAAATAGCTGGGGACCCTTTTTTAGTTATTGTGATATCGCTCTTCGTTATGGAGAAATAAACTAAAATGTCTGCGCAACCTGGATTTTGCCTACTTTTCACTACTTTGGCAGGCCACTACTTCAGTTAGAAAGCAGCTATCGGGGCAACTAAAAAAGGGTCCCGGGGTATTTTTGTGTAGAACACATCTGCAAAGTGGCAACTCTCTAGCTTGCATACTAAATTCTGCACAATCGCTGGAAAAAATTTGGTCGTGTTTTTGCAAAAACTACATTTTTTGTGATAGCAGCCTAAGGGATAGCAATTGTACGATGGTCATGCCTCCGATAATTGGCCTCTGTGAGACCTTTAAATCGACACCCTTAGTTAAATTTTACGGCTTTCGTAGCTCAAGAAGTAGTGGATTATTTGATTTCTGCAGAAAGAACAAGTTTTTGACGCCAAAATAAGAAAATTGGCTATATCTCACGATAGGGAAAAGCTAGAAAGTTGCTTTCAAAAGCAAAATTGTAGAGTTTAACGAGTTCGTTCGAATGGATATAGTCATAGCCATGCAGCTGCTGCCAAACGTTCAGAAATTGGCAAAAACCGCCCTGAACGCAAATGTTGAATTTTTGAAGCGCGATTGCGCAGAGGGTGTTAGAACGCTAAAACAACTTATTTTGGAAAGTTTCGTTAAATTTCATCCTGGTTTACGCCGTCAATCAACAATATGTGCCCAAAAGGAATCACCACCTTAAGACTCTGGCTCTATTGCTGACGCAGAAAATTTCGACAGATCTGCGTCTGCGGCTAGTTAGGAAATCATATAAGTACACATGATGTCCCGTTACGTAGTTAATTGCTTATGAAAGTTGTATGTCACTGTGCTAAACAGTCATCTCTCCTTTCTTTGAAGCGTCCTCAAATTTCAATAATGTTGATTTTTGATTCAACGACAAAAGTCACAGAATAAGGGAAGGGCACCAAATTTTAGAGCCCCCTATTTTGCCCATGTGTTTGCAGGCATAGTACGCACAAACCAAGGCAAATTTTGGAGTCCAGCGGCAACTCAATTAAAAAATTGTAATTCAAATCCTTACAATTGACAATTTGCACAAATATGGCTCTGTCACTGCTACGAGGGAGCAAACATAGGATGGCAAGCAATTAGCTGGGTCTTATCTCGATTACCCCCCCCCCCACCACTCAAAATCCTTGAAACTTGACCAAATGAGCTAAAATTTGGTGTGGTATGTTTTCGACCACGCTGAGTTCAAATATCGCAAAATTTGTCAATTTCGCGAAATTCGATTTTTTATTCCGCCGGAGGCGGAATCTTTGTAATGGGTGAACCCTAAACTGCGTGTAATAGCAGATGCGATGGAATCGTAGTGCCTATGTTTAACACACAGATTTAGTTAGGCTGTCTTTTTTCGGCGGGGGGTGTGAGGGTGGAAGTTAGTCTGAAACTCTCAGTCCACATGCTGTTACATTTTAATTTTGGAAGGTACGGCTGCTACTTTTATTTTGTTTTATGAAAACTAATTTTTAAACCATTTTTCAGTGGGGGCCTTGGTTTTCCAGATTCTGAAAGTTTTTCGCTTTCGTTCCCCCCTCGGTTCTGATTTTCGATTTGGGAATCAGAATGCTCAATATGCAAATTAGATGAGCCCAGAAAAAGTAGTACAACTGAGAAGTAGACTTGAAAGTGGCGGCTGCTAATAATGTTTCTACCAGCTGGTGTTTTACACTTTGCTTCAAGCATTTCATCGGTCCTTTTACACGTTTTGGCTGGCCGGGATATGGACTCAAATTTATTTCGGGAACCAAAACCGTATGTTGTCTAGAACGGAGCAAGAATTTAAGGACGTTTCTTTAATTAACATTGAATAAGAAACTGAAGCTACATAGTGTACACTACACTTAGTCCTTGACCGAAGTGGTCAAATGATTGGATTTAAGAAGCCATAAAGATGCTTCGACAAGCTTTGGCTCGCTACCCAATTTGGCTATATATACTATGAGCAATTATAAATTGGCAATTTTTATGCAAAGAAATCACAACACAAGAGAACAAGTTGACGCATTTATGGTCACTACTACTACTCGGTTGTGCTTGTGCATGCATGATAGGGGACTTGGACTCAATTAGCCTCAGCTAACCATTTCTTGAGTTTTCATCGAATAATGAATGAATTGTCAACTGAATTGCAAAATTGTCAAAAACGGCAAGTTTTCAACTAACAACAAGAAAAATGCTAATACCTTCAAAGCCTTTCGGATGCAGCTTCCCAAAGCGATTTTAAGTAGTTTTCGTGTTCCAAAAATGGTCTATTTTCTAAATCTTGACTTTAAAAAACGGTCAAAACCAGAATGGTTAATAGAACTGCATAAGACGAGATAGCTGCACTCAATATGCATGCAAAATTTTACATGATGCTTTTATAAACATACAAACTTTTGACTTGTGGTTTTGTTCAGTCCTCGTGGTGTTTAGGCTTTAGTGTAAGAAGGGAGTTTGTGGTTGTGAACTAAACAAAAACCAAATCGAAAACGGATTGCACAGTACCTACAACGGGAAAATTTTCGTAAAGGCTAGCTAGCATACAAGATAGACAGATATCGAGCTATCGAGGCTGTGGGTTAACAGCACTGAATCTTCTTTTCTCCTGAATTGGATTATGTATTGATGAGATAACCAAATTGCACGATCACGCACCGTGGCGGAATTATTCCCCTTTTAGGGGTTACTTGTTTCGATTTCTAAGGGGGGACCAAGGGAAACCGAAAAACTTTTTGTCTGCGATTTTGCTGAAAAGATGTATATAGGGGTTTTCGGTGTTGTAGAGCACGAGTCTGAAGTCCGTTTTTCGATTCAGCTTTTCGTTAGCTCAGTATAAGCTTGCATCTTAAGCTTAAATCTTTAGCTTATACTGAGCTAACGAAAAGCTGAATCGAAAAACGGACTTCAGATTCCTGTTCTGCGACCCCGAAAACCCCTATATACATCTTCTCAGCAAAATCAAAGACAAAAAATTTTTCGGTTTCCCTTGGTCCCCCCTTAGAAATCGAAAAAAATTGAATTTCGCGAAATTGACAAATTTTGCGATATTTGAACTCAGCGTGGTCGAAAACATACCACACCAAATTTTAGCGCATTTGGTCAAGTTTTAAGTATTTTGAGTGGTGGGGGCAATCGAGATAAGACCCAATTAGCTTACCCAAAACCCCTAATAAGCGCATATTAAAGCAGATATTTATTGAAAAAAATTACTTTAACAAGCCAAGTACGTACAAGAAATGGCGTTCCTGTTATAAACTCTAGGCAGAGATAATAACCAGAATGAAATTTTTTAATTTTTGAGCTTTATACACTAGTCATCAGCTGGCAGCCATCATACGCGCAATGACGGCAGACTCCCCACAACTAGTATTGTGCACCGGCCCTGTCTAGACCGGCTGGCCGGCGGCCGCCGGCCCAGCACAGTCCGGCCGGCCAAATGTGAGGCGGCCGGCCGGCCAGTGATAGTTTCTGCAGCTTATCGCCATAAACTTGCTAAATCTGCCTTGAAAACTATCAAAAATCTTAATTTTTATTTGTATTTTGGATAACTTGCGAAAAGTGGCATCGGCCGGTGTCGTATAATATTTTCCCCCCCGTGATATTTTCCCCCCTATAGGGTATAATATTCCCCCCCCCCCTTTCAGCTATATTTTCCCCCCTCTGAATGAAACCCAGCCAAATGATGCAGCAAATTTAACAGGGTCAAAGCAATAACTCTGTTGAAATGTTGGTAAGTAGCAACTAGGTTTTTTTGGTCAAAAATAGCGTCGTTTGCAGAAATGAACAATAGTTTTGACGACGCCAAAATAAAAATGACGACAGAATGACCAAGCCAAAATGTGGAAGTAGCACTCAAATTTAACAAGAATGCAAAGTTTCTATTACGTTTTAACAGTGATTTTTCAAAAGATTCTCAAATTTTGGGGGCTGCCCCCCCCAAACCCCCGCTCTATATATATTGTCTTAGTGATGTTAAGGTTCGACGATGTTTGAACAGTCAATCAGTATATCTATTATATATATATACAAAGCCACAGGCTACGAGTCTTTATGCTACATACTTCAATTGCATTTTTTGATGCAAGTTTCTCATACCAATTTCGCTGAATATTTTCTTTAAAAACTTTCTCTTCGGATTATCTCAGCTATGTAGAATGGAATGAGAGCTTATATATATACGTATGTACCAGGATAGGATGTTTATTTAAGAACGTTTATTGCATAAATGTTATAACTACTAGGGATGGATCTGGAGGGCAGCTCTGTCGTTGCGATTTGAAGGTAAGTAAAAGCAAACAGGAAAAAACACAAAAAAGGCATGTCATCAAAATTTCGTGAGCGCGTATATATATATATATATATACGTATATTTCCAACGTTTTTACCAAATTATTGGATAGAAAAAGCTTAAAATGTCGTGCGAGTTTAGGAAAAATTCATATTTTTCCTTTCAAATAGGGTAAACTTTTAAAAAATTTCTTGTTTCTGCAAAATGAAAAGAATTAAAGATTTAAAAGACGATTTCATCTAAAAAGCAAAAAATTTCTTCAACTTCTGGGGGGCTCCGCCCCCCAGACCCCCCACATTGTGTCGAGTTGTTCTCGTCATTGTTAATGCTCAAAGACATGATACATAGACACCAGATATATGTATTATATGAGTACGTAAGTTAGAATATATTCGCGAGACAATGCGAAATATGAAGCAACACACGCCAACAAGGTAAAAATTCATCCAAAAATACGAATATAGCCTAAAATCATAACAAAACTGCATTTCTGCAAAACTTTATTTTTGACGTTGGACAAATAAAAATGACGCTCAGAAAATAAAAATGACGAAAATTTGATGAAATCCGATTTTGAAAAAAAAACGCTGAGTAGCAAGTAAAATGCTGAAAAGAATTTTACAAGTTAATTTTAGTTATTATTTAATTGTTTAATTAATGTTAATTTGCAGGTTAAAAAGAAACTATTTTTGCACTTGTTTTTAACACTGTTTAAAAAGTGTATAAAAACTGGTAATTTTTGATTAGTTTGTTAGTAATTGTTTTGTTAATAAATTAATTATGCAACTATTAATAACTGTAAAAATGGTTTTAGAATTTTTGCTTTTCTTATTATTTGGAAATCTAATTTTACAGTTTTTACGAGTTGTAAAATTTCGGATCTTTTTACCGTTTTTACAAAAGTTTTGTAAAATCAGCAACGCTTTTTTTAATATTTTAATTCATTTTTACAGTGTTAATTAATAGTGTTTAAAAATAGCTAAAAACAAAATTTCATCTTGGTTCGCAACAAATAGAAAGCTATATTTTAAGATTTTTTGGCTGGAAGGATCGAAATATTCCATCTTCAAAAAATCAGAGGTTTCAAGGATACAGCCTTACTAAAAACAACAGTTGTTTATAATTTGTAATTTATAATTTGCGGTGAGGGAAATTTAATGAATATTCAACGGTGACAAAGTGTGAAAAATAAGAAACAGTGCTGTAAAAATAAATTAAAATATTAAAAAAGCGTTGCTGATTTTACAAAACTTTTATCCGAAATTTTACAACTCGTAAAACCTGTAAAAATAGATTTCCACATAATAAGAAAAGCAAAAATTCTAAATAGAACGAAGTTAGCAAAGTTACAGGGATACTTAGTGAGGGAACAAACATAGGGAAAATACAATAATTAAGAACTTAGCTGAGTCTCATAGAAACCAGAAACACCCGATGAAATAGTAAACATACTTAGTAGTATAGTGTCCGGTTTTCGAGCCGCACTCCGGGATTGGATTTCCCCCGGGTTATTACGTCATCCCTGTGTCAATAAGTTTTTCCTCCTGCCCTTGGTTTCCTTGGTTTTTGCACTGTATGACGTCACTACCTTTTCTCCTTCTTTTCCTTGTGTTCTTCACCCTTGTCCCTTCACCACCACCCCTCTGAGTTCTTCCCCCGGGGCTTGGGACCCGGCGTCGGCCCATTAGTGGTTTTTTGGTTGTTTTTATATTTTTAATTTTTTTCTATTTTTTATATACATCATTTGTATACAGCATTTATATACAGCATATCTATATACAGTATATACATTTAGCCCTTAAGAGGGCTGTTGGGATAAACAAGTACTACAATCATATATCCAATGGAGCCGTACTCACCCCATCTGCTAACACTTTCCGTTTAGGGTAGAGGTAGGGAAGGGCATCTTTAGTCTGAAAGTATTGTATTATTTTATTGTCTATGCTTCTAAGTCCTCTGTTTTCTCCAGACATTGTATTCCCCGTTTCTAAAACATTTTTAAAATCTTCCGGGGTGTAGGTATTTAGGGCTTTGCTCACTCCTTTATGGGAGACTTTATTCGTCTTTCCCCATGCTAGGTAGGTCTTGCTACAAAGTGCTATTATACCGTCCCCAGTCCATTCCTCTTTGAACAAACCGGGTATTCGTTTCTGGCTAGGGTCTTGAACAAAGAAATCCTTGAGTGCCTTTTGCCATTGTTTTTCATTTCTAATAGGGACACAATCACTTAAGTTTTTAGAAGAGCAGGCAAAATAGAGGGAGTCTGTATCCATTTGGCAGAGTTGGAAGGTTTCGGGCCACAAATTGGGTTTCAGGCAGTCGTAGTAGAACTGAAGCATCCTAAGTTTGGCGTACTGGTAGACGAAGAAAGAACCCCACTAATTCCGGAAGACGGTAAACAATTTTTGACTTAGCCGATTGAACTTCATAGATCCCATTTCCCAGATCATCCAATCTCCGAAATCTCCATCCATTAACTTCCCTGCTGGCTCCTGACCTTTGACAATATT
Source organism: Trissonchulus latispiculum (assembly GCA_030248195.1). Lineage (NCBI taxonomy): Eukaryota > Metazoa > Nematoda > Enoplea > Enoplida > Ironidae > Trissonchulus > Trissonchulus latispiculum. Next base: position 22,065 of record JASAND010025571.1, read on the forward strand.
TTACATCCTGGTGCTTTTCCAGATTTGTAATAGTTCGGCCATAATAGGAATTTCCCAAAAGTTTAAACATTTCCCCCTTAAGTGCCAAATCGGGATCTGAATCAGCTGCAGAACGATGGTAGGTAACTTCGTCTCCCAACTCTTTGAAACAGGCTTTTGGCTTAAATTCAATTGCTTGGTGGATTTTCGTAACTTTGAGTCCGTGTTTGAGATACCACTTAATTAGGGGAGTAGCTAGGAGAATTTTCTTTCCAAAGTAGCTTCCAATTAGACCCCTTCTAGGTTGATTCATTAGGTCATTCAAATCGCAAAACGTTTTCATGTGATCTCCAATATCTTCCTTAGTAATTTCTACATTTTTGAAAATAGGGGTCATCTCTGCGAAGTATTCTTTCTTTTCCTCAGGTACCTCAATGTCCACCTCAACTAATCCGAAGAACCTATTCGCTTGAATTTGGGTGACTAGTTGGGCGAAAGTAAGGACTGATCGTTTCTTTGGGAGATTGAAGTGTTCCTCCATAAACTCTTGCATGTCCGGGGAGTCTTTTAGGTCTTTGTCGAACTCACATTCCCACTTTTCAAGAAGATCGAAACCCCCATCTTTAATTGCCTGGGACACCCGCTCAGTTCTTTCCCTTCTCTTAGTGCGATCCTCAGGGTCCTGGTTCCTATCCAACTCGCAGCCGTGTCCGTGGAAATAGCACCCATGAAATTGTAGGACTAAATTCTTTTCAGCGACCCACCCATCAACTTTAGATTTTCCTACTCTTTTTTGGCCCCCATTGTAAGCATGTTCAACCCGAACTCCCAGTACCTCTGCCATATACTCCAGCCACATTGCTTCTTTTCTGCCTCTTTGTAGCCATCTCTTGAATTTCCCATCTTCTGTGGGTTTCCATTCGGCGTATAATCCAGTGGGCATATCCTGCATAGTGCACCAGAGATATAGGGCATTGGCGTCGAACCCAAAAATTTGAGCAACTTTAAAACCATTCGTGATTTCAGTAACTCCAGCTTCGTGATATCTGTGAAAGACCAAGCTAGGACCCCCGACTATATTATCTTTTATTAACTTGTGCCATTTTTGAGTGAACCTATTGAAAAGGGGAAGGATGGTATGTTTGGGAATTTTGTTCATCATGTGTTTGTATGCAAGACCAGGTAGAGAGATTGCCCCACTTTTAAACATGTCAATTCCCATCGTTTTCCAAAAATCCACCATTTTTTCGGTAGCTTGAAGGAAGGGCCCTACATCCAAATTATTGTACCAAATTAGGAGATCCCTTACAGTTTTAAATTTATTTTTCCTCCATGCTGCGACAACGGCAGTGAAGTCCTCATCTGAAATTTCTTGTTGTTTAAGAGTTGAGTAGTACAAGTCACGGTGGGGGAATCCTTGGTCTAAAAAGTCCAGGGAAGTGAAGGCTTCGTAAGGGAATGCGCCCTTTTGGTCCTCAATTTTAAAACCTTTTAGCCACTTTTTGTAGGAAGTACCAGCTGCTAGATAGTTTGTAATGTCTAAGAAGTACAATTTAGGAGTGGAGAGGGCCATGTAGTTGTTATTCTTTTTCACAACATACTTGGTTTCCTGGCCATTTAGGAGTAAGTTGGAAATTAGACAAGACTTGATAAGGTTCATATCAAATTTTCCTGAATTGAATCCGAGAGTTGGAACTTCCTTTAACCAGGTTTCAAATTCTGCCAGGAGTTTTTCGTGCTCGGCTAGACCAGATAAGGTGGGTTCATAAATTTCCCTAAGAAGTTCGTACGCTTTGTCGGCGATCTCTTCCATGTAATCCTTCATTCGGACCACTAACTCATAGGGATCCCCAGTCGTAATTAGGCAATTTGGAGTTTCATAGCCTGGGACATTTGAAGCAACAGAAACCGATGCTGGGATAAGTTCTTTTTCGTAAATCAATTTGGGTCCGCTTTTCTTATCAGTCGGCTTAAACATGCACTCAAAATCGTAGGCTATTCTAAAGGGGTAGTACCATTCAGGGACAGGGATTCCCAGATCACTAATTTTCTGCAGTATCGTTTTTGTAGGCCCAACTCCACCTCCAGGGAAGATATGTTTGATACCCACCTCACAACCTTTAGTATGTCTCGTAAAGTCGGTGTGATCATGAAATAGTTTATCGCAATTTGAGCATTTCCAGGTAAGGGTGAACTTGTTGAGATTTTTGATAAAGGAGAAGTGATTTTCGTAAATATTTAGGGCCATTTTCCTGGATTTCTTTCCCAGGGGTCTTCGAATAAGATTTGCTGCAATTTCTGTGATTTCTTGATCCCGTTCGTGGTTCTGAATTACGAGTTCATTCAGGTCCTCAGGTTCCTCATCGGCTTCTTCAACTGTGGGACCAAGTTCGTAAACCGTAATTGCAATATCAAACTTTTCCTCAATATCGTCTAGGTCCTCAAGGCAAACCCCATTAAATTCTTCCCCAGGTTGTACCCACTGCCCAATTAGCTCATTTGTTTTTTCTTCTAAACAGGTAATTTTCGATCCCGATGCCAGCGCTAAACATCTAAAGAAACACTTTTCATCTTGGTAGGGTTTCCCAGTATTTTTATTAGTAACCAATGCATTTAGACCTCGGTTATTTTTCACGTAATCGGGTAGATACCTGGCTTCGCCCACTGCGTACGAAATCAACTTATTAATATAGAAACAAACATTAGTAATTTGGAGGACAGTCCACTTTGTGTTGGGACGTTGTTGCCTAACCCACTCTAAAATGTCTCCCCGGTCCAACTCATAGTAAATTTTCCCCAGATCGCCTTCATTTGAAATGTGGATAGGTTCATCAAAGTACCGGTTATTTCCAGATGGGTAGTAGTACCTCAATTCCCCGTCTTCAATATTCCTAAGAACAAATCCAAAGGAAAGGTTGAATTTAAATTGCCATCTCTGAAGTTTGAAAATAATTTTGACCAGGTCCTTAATCTGAGACGCACTGTCCATCCTGAAGTTATAGCGATTTTGGAGACCAGACGACACAAAGTACCGGGTCCTAATTCTACTCCAATTTTCTCTATAAATTTGGGCTAGGTCTTCGGGGAGATCCTTTACAATACTCCTAGTCAATTTGGGGGCGTCCTCAGTTGGAAGGTTGGAGAAGTGGGTTTGTCTCAAGGTCTTAGGGTCGTGAATTTTTGGGGCTTCCCGGTGAGTCCTAAGATGTCCCTGGTAGCCTTTATAGGTTTTGTATTTGAACCCACACTTCCTACATTCATAGGAGGCGCCCTCATTTTGATGAAATTTCCTAAAATGCCTGGTGAAATTATGTTTTTCTGTAAAGACTTTCTCACACCTAGGACAAGGATACACCGGCTTTGAGGAATGTTCCAGTTTGTTGTGATTTCGAAGTTGTATTAGAGTGGGGAATGTTTCTTTGCAAGTATGGCAATAAGGGACAGAAGTTCTAACAGGGGCAGGTTCTTGAGGAAGGGATTGGGCATACGTCCAGAATTCGTCGGCCCCAATGACTTCTTTTCCATCCCACTCAGTTTTCATGAGCTCTATGGCTTTATCTCTTAGGGACTTGGTCACCTGGGGGTCATCTCTCCAGATTCCTGTATTAATAGCAATATTCAATTTAGAAATCGCAGACATAATTCTTTAGCTTAAACTTTCTTATATTTCTAGTTTACAATTGCTTTTATGAACTTTC
>JASAND010025572.1:0-84478 GCA_030248195.1 Trissonchulus latispiculum
TAACAAACGATCCAAACTATAATATAATTCCAAGTATTGAGTTTAGAGCTCTGTTTTCTTTTATTTCTGACCTAGGATATGGCAAGCTGACTTTTGCGTTTTCTGCATTTAATTTGAAATCTTACTTTATGCTGTTTTAGAGCCGACCGTCTTCTTCAGCGTCAGTGGTCGACAGCGCCTGCAAGGAAATCACGGAGCGTTTGCTTGAAAAACTTGGCTCCTTGGAAGTAAGCAATCCTTTCCTTAGTATTGTATCTCCGTTGCGCTCGTATAATTGCCATATTTTTGTTCTAAATACCTTTGTAGCCAAGGCTTTGTTCTGCTATGTTCGCACTTTAGATTTCGCGGTATAATTTGTCAGCAGGCTGTTGTTATTTTTTAAAGCAGTTTTGGGATTTTCTGTTTTACATTGAAAAATTTTCCATTAGAAATTGTTATATGCGTGCCTGACCAACCTCAGGACAATCTGAACTTTACTTTAATTTTTTCTTCAACTTTGAAAACACTATAAAAGCATCATGTATAACTAACTCTATCCATGTGAAAAGATGTGGATACACGCGACACGCATACCTGCAGTTTCCCAAAAAAAGTACGATTCCCAGTGACTTTCACTTTTTAGTGCAATTTTCGAATTTGTGACGATTTATGAAACAAATTTCTCTTTCTGAAATTGCAGTGAAATTGCAGTTGTATTAGATGATACGTTTATTAGATATGGGGGAGGGTATTGTCCCCTTGCTTTCTGTAATTGGACATAGTCTTCAAAATTCTATTTGCACGAGCGCACATTTATTGTTTGCGAGAAAGTAAAAGTCGGTCTTAAAATCGGCCTACCAGTGCCATTAAACTAGCACTTTATTCCTCTTGGGGGCAGAAGACAGGATTTTTCATTCAGTTTATGGCGTAAACTAGTTTTTGAAAGCTTTTCCACATTAAAATGTTGTGGTGGCTATTTTATTCGTGAGCTTCATAGTTTGTAAATTTTGCTGATGACCAGTAACTGTAACGTACAAGTTAAATTTTCTGTGTCACTCTGCTCTATATCTCTACTTAGCGCATACAATAGGAAAAACTATCTGTCCAGCTGAAGTTGAAATTGATTTCTTTCAAACTTTTTGTACTTGAGCCCCTCCTATCATCGCCTACCGGTTTTCTATCGGTGTCCTCCTGCATTGTTTGGGCTGTTTACGTGTTTGTTTGTTTGTTTGTGTGGTTGTTTGTTTGATTTTTGATTCACTTTGGCCTGCTGATGGATTATCCGAAACGAAATTTTTCTTTTCATCGAATTTGTAAAGTAAATTGGCTTTTGCAAAGCACTGAAGGGATCTTTCGCCAATGTTAAAAAGCATTCAGTTTAAGAAATGATAGCTAGGAATTGAAAGTGTACTGATCTATTTGCCTTTTTTATTTGCCTTTACCTCATTGTTTAAGCGTTGTTTTAGCATGAAGTATCGCAGCTGAAGTGTCAGAATTCCTTGTAAGTTCATATTACGCAGACAAAAATTAATATTTACTGTCCGTATTGATGTGGTGTTATTTGTGCAAACTGTTGGGTGATTGTTGGGAGTTGGTTTATATCTATATCCATCAATCTAACTTCGTTTATAGCTAGCTTCAACTTAGGTTGAAGGAAAGGGCCCTTAAGTTTCCAAAACGTCTCCGTCACTGCCGCATTATTTCCAATCAATTTTTTCACTAGTTGTAAAACCTCAGGTTCTTAGCTGTTTTCGCTAATTTTGAACCATATAAGCGTCTCAAAATTTGCAAACATTTTCACAAGCACATGCTCTTTCAGTTTTCAATGAACCACCATTGATTTCCGGTCTCCTCTTATCATCTACCTATATAAGTGTCTATACAGTTAGTCAGCTGTCTTCTTCACACGATCAAAATCTAAATTCGCAAGATTAGGAGTGTACTTACGAACTGGAATTTTTTAGACTAATTTTAGAATTTTAGAATAAGTGGGGGACGTCACCGATAATAGGGAAGACCAAAAGTTGATTGGGAGAGGGGTGAAATGGGTAACATACAGTAAAATCGGCCTGTTTTCTACATACTGCTATAGCTAAACTAATAGTGGTTCAAAAATGTAAGCTTTACTTCCAGGCCTCATACTCTTCCTACTTTTCCTACTTTTTTCCTACTTTTTCTTCACTCCTACTTTTTTCCTACTTTTTGCTGAAAATTCCTACTTTTTCCTACTTTTTTACGAACAGATCGGAAAATTTTCAAAGTGTCCTTTAACGTTACTTTAAATCACTGGATTTCAAAAAATTTTCGCGCCCTCGGCGGCCGGCGCTATTATATATATATACATATTCTTACGTCTAGTTTTGTAAGAGTAGACTAGGCAATCCTATTTTTGTTTCCATGATTCCACCTGTTTATGGGAATCGGCCAATGAAGAGAAATTGTTGTCTTTTTATCTCAAGCACTTCAAGATAGCTACCATAAAGTATATATATATATATATATATATATATATATATATATATATGTACATTTTCTGAACCGAAATGATGAAATTTTTCTTTTCGTGAAAAATCTTTTTTGAAATTTCCCGTGAAATTTCAAAGTGTGCCAATATTATATGTCCAGAAAGATGGTAAACGCTCTACCACAGTTTTTCGCGAAAATTTTCCGCTTGACCTGAAATTCTATATATATACACACACACACACCAAATTTCATCTTAGATTGAAACTTCGTTTTTCAAAATCCTCTGATCGGCGGATAAAACTCACCCGAATTTTTTGCTGGAAGCCTGCCAGAACAATTTTGACGGTGCCATTCGAAAGATCGGGTTTTTAGTAGGTCTACATCAAAAAATACCAACATTTTTGAAAAATTTCAGAAAAAAATGAATTTTGAAAATTTTGTATGTTTAACACGTAGACATAGGCAAATTTTGGAAATTTTTAAAAATTGTTTATTTTCGGCGCTTTAAGCATCCTATAGTGTAGAAAACGCGTTTATCTTGTATTTAGAGCCAAACTAGACCCAGTTTACTGCAAAAATAAGCATTTTTGGTCAATATTGAAATTTTGGCTTGAAATGGCGCCATGTCCGATTTTGACCCACTGGAGCACCCACAACAGAACGAACCCAGGTAAAACTTATACCTATTTAGTCTATAGGCTCTTTTAAACAAATGTATGTATTAGTTTGACCTTTCCTGCTAACGGTTAGAAAAATATTCAATTTTGAAAAGTGGGTTTTTTCCCGCCGGTGGGGTTTTACCGCCAACTCTAGGTCACCCCCAGTCGCACCGGAGGGGCTAGAGCAGGGTGGCATATATCATCATGAAGCCCAACAGATAGGGTTATTTTTGATGCTCTTTAAAATGGGCTATTAATATCCTATATAGCTCATAGCGGTAAGCCCACACTGGAGGTGGGTTTTTTCCCGCATTGGCGAGTGGGTTTTGTTCCCGCTAGGCTATTGTGTGGTATTTCAAAATACCCAAAATTTCAGCAACGCAAATCTAGCCAAGGTGAGTAAAATAACAATCATAAAGCTCCATCTGAGCTGAATCCAACGATATAAAGTTTTCGCTTTTGGCTACCACTTTGTGCCAGCAATGAATTTTGAAACAATTTCCCTTGTTTCAGTTGGTTTGTGCTAAGGCAAATCAAGGCGGTAACATCAAGGGGAAAATTTCCTCAAAACAATTGTATTAAGTAGACAGGGACTTATCCAAGATTTTGAAAAGGAGGGGGTTTTGACAAAACAATTACTGAAAAGAAGGAGGTTTTGACAGAAATTTGCACTAGTTGTAATGGAGTGTTGATAAAATTAACCCAAAAGGAGGGGTTTCAACCCCAAAAACCCCTCCCCCTAGATACGCCCATGGTCGTACGTAGCATATACCAATCTTTCTGGACATATAAAAGGGGCTCCCTTTGAAAAGGACGGGATCGAGCCTGAAAAAATTTCGCCCCCAAGCAGATGAAAAAATTTGACTGTGAATTTGACTTTCATATGACGGGCTGGCACTGAAAGGGTTAATATAATCCATAATTGGAATCTGTAAGCGTATAATGATTTGAATAAAAAGTCTTTCGACACTATGGCAAGTAAAAAATGGTAACCTATGCTTGAATATGAATTTGAAGAGTTTTACAAGATGAAAACAATCCATAGTAGAAAAATTTTAATAAGATTTTAATTAAAAGCCGATGAAATGTTTTGAAATTGAATATTATAATCTGTAATGGAGATAGTTTTGTGCATTGAAAATAGTTGATTTTGAAGGTTTGAAGATGGATCTAATTTCAAAATCAAAATTTTTCAACTAACGGACGGCTCCACCCTCAACCCCCCCATAGATGAAAGTTTATCTTGGGGGGCACTCTTGGGGGGCTATGTAACAAAACCCTGAATACGCCAGTGCTTCAAATTAAAGTAAAATTTATTTCCATACCCCTCTTTTACGTATTAGAGTGCGTACCTAGCCGGATTTGTCTGCAAAAATTCCTACTTTTTTCAAAAAATTCCTCTTTTTTCTTTTTTTCTTTTTTTTAAAAAATATTCTTATTTTTCCTTTTTTTTTTGGGTTTAGACGATTTTTTGGTTATTAGGCGATCGAAAATTTTCGGCGAAGCCGAAAAAGTTTTGAAGCTGGAGGAGTCGAGTGGGGGCGCCCCCTCCCCCGTAAAAAAGCCTAGAAGCTTGGTTTAGAACACACCTCCATGGTTTTGCTCAATTCGTCAAGTTTCAGTACTTTTAGATCTGGGTAGGGATTTTTGTTTTTGTTACATTACTGTCTGGGCTTTTTCTAGGCGAAAAAGGGGGGGTGGGGGTGAGGAAGTGGGGGGGACGCCCCCCCCCCACTAGTGGGGGGAACCCAAAAGTGGGGGGATACAAAGTGGTCCAAAATTTGCAAAAATGCAGTAAAAATAGCCGGTTTTCTACATAGACTATGTAATTATGCTTAAAAGTGCTCAAAAATTGAGTTTGAGTACCAAAATAGACTATTTTGAGGGTTTTTTTTTCAAAACGGCCAGTGGGCATTTTAGTGGGCAAACTTAGGATTGAGTGGGCAAATTTAGAGATCGGTGGGCAAAATTACAAAATTTCGCTAAACGGTTTTTAACCTTAATTTTAACGTTGCTTTAATTAATAACGTGTTTTATTCCATACCATCGAATTTCCTGTCGTTTTCTTTAGTTGTGTCTTAAGCAATCTTAGTTTTTATACAATGCAGGGTTCTTATACGTATTAAAACAACAACAGGGGGTCTGGGGGGCGCAGCCCCCCAGAAGCTGAACGAATTTTTCAAATTTTGATATTTGTGCACATGTTTTGAGTCATAGTTTGAGTTTCGATTTTCTGCAGTTGCATTTTTCTATAAATACATTCTATCTTTTTTACAAATACAAATTTTGCAACATTTCGAGGAGACATACTATTTAGAAATAGACAATAAGTGAAATGAAGTGAAGCTAATCAAGTTACAATTTAGCAGTGACATAGGAACCCCTGCGGGGGGTCTGGGGGGCGGCAGCCCCCCAGAAAAAAATTGAAGATTTTTTGAAAATTAGCAATAAAACCGTAATAGAAATGTTCACTTCTTTTATCTCTGTGGTCCAATTTTTCAGTGGGCAAACTGCTGGGCAAATTTAAATTTGAGTGGGCAAACTTTTGGCCGAGTGGGCAAATGCCCCCAATTTTGCCCAAAAAAAACCGTGATTTTGACCAAAAAATTCCGGCGAAGACCGGAAAATTTTTGCAAATTTTGACCAAAAATCCTTAAAATTTGCCATTTTCTGGGCTCCTTATAGTGAGTATGGGAAGCCCAAAAAAGTGGGGGTGGGGCCGAGTAGGGGGGGGGAAGGGGTCGAGTGGGGGGGGGGGAAGTGCCCCGCCCCCACTAAAAATGCCCAGAACTGTAGGTAAATTCCCTCAGTATTTGTCGTAGTCTTATGTTTCTCGACTAGTCCGCTCTTGACTGCCAGGTCAGATTTCTTCGTGTTGTAATAAATAGTCTGTCTTAGTTTGTTTATCTATACCTCATTTCAGTTGATCTTCATTGTAGACGTCATACCTATGATGTGGAAGGAAAGCTAACATTTAAGCTGGTATAGATTTAAACTGTTTGACTTACCGATGCGTTCCTCATTCCCATTGTGTATTCTTGCAACAAAGCTTTCACAATTTCCTTGTTAGCTGAGCTGTTTTCTAAGCTGTTCTGTTAATGTGTTAAAATCCGTCACTAATGCATGTTTGTTGTTGACTGATGTTGATGTCAAAGCTGCTACTAAACTGAATGAATATGATGTGTGGTAGTGGTTGTGGTGATGATGAAGATGATGCTACATTACATAGAAAAAGTTGTGTAAATGTCATCAAGTGTAGTGTTTTCTTGAAAAACTTAATGCACGTGGTGTGTTTGGAGGATACTTAGCAACTGTAGATTTTAACTGTGGTCTGTCTTCTTTTTGTTCGAAAATTGTATTTTGAGGACATCCCTTTGTAGTTTAGTAGGGTGTTTCTTTTCATTAAACGACATTCAGAAATGAAATTATGCACGGTTATTAGCTTGTGTACGACCTTTTAGTGCAGATACTGGTTATGAATAGTCTGATTTCAGCGTCGTTTGACAGTGTGGTTTGTGTTTCCATTGAATCCCACTTCTGTTCAAATCTGACACAACACTTTTTGATACTTCTGAATTTGAATCCCAATAATCGAATATTTCAGGTGTATACAGTTGTTTTTAAAATTTTGTTCTCCATGCTGAACCGCAGAAAATTTTCAATATTTTCAATATTGGGGGGGAATAGTTACAGAGATCCAATCTTGTATATATATTCTGCTGAATTTGCTGGACTCACGCTTGGACCTGTAGAATTTTGGTCCAAATTGAGTCATTGTTAATACAGCATATATAACCTCGCGAGCTTTGAGTATAAGCTATGTGAAAAAATGTTTGCAACAATTTCTGTTTCTTATCCGAAGCGCCAAAGCAATATTTTTAGTCGTGTAGATATTAATGTCGAAAAAGCTGAGCTGTTCTTCAAACCTTGCCATTGTTTTGTTTGTCTCTTTACTCCCAAATTTGTTTCACCGATTTAGCGGAAAATCGTTTTTGGGGTTTTCAGTAGCAAAATACGAATGTGGACTCTGGAGTCAGCTTTCTCTTAAGCATCTGATTAGCTCTCGCACCTGTGGAATTCAAATTTCTGTTCCGCTACTCCGACAACCCCTATATACGACTTCAGCAAAATCTGTGTTTAAGATTCTTCTTTCAAGATTCTTAATCCTCCAGTAATGCACCAATACAAGATTTTAAAGTTAGTGGTCAAAAAAATCTAAATTTATGGCTGGTGTGGGGAAGCGCAAGAGATCCAAAAGTGCTAACTTCAGATATTTGTGATTGCTTTTCTTTTGTCAGCATCAAGTGGGATGGAAATTGATACATTCTTATTTGAAAGTTTTAGCCTAGAAAGTTTTTTGGAATATTCGATTGTAACTCTTTCAAGAGGAAATAATATGGAGATAAAAGAATAGGGTTAAGATGAAGTTTTATCCATTAAATTTGCATGCATGCATGAATGAAATGTGGTGTTCTATTCCCATCCTATTATAAATGTTGTCAAAATGATGTTGTCGTCCTAAATTGACTGATAGAACTATTAAACTGAAATGACCCTTTTCAAAGTCCATTGCTATAGATTGTTGTAAAAATAGTTATGTTCGGTCTATTACTACTTAGTTTACATTTATTATTCGCATTCTGATAATCGGACATTCTATACATAATTTATTGTTTATTTGTTATTTTAGTCGGGTCTCTTGCGCTATTCTCCCGCAGCCTTAACTTTTGGTTTTTTGACCAATATATAACTAAAATTTTGCATGGGTGCATATTGGAGGATGATGAAATTAAAATTTTTAAATTTTAGTTGGTGATGGGACCAAAGGAATCAAAAATATTTTTGTCCCCGATTTTACAGAAAACTTGCGTGCAGGGGTTTTCTACGGCGCTGAGGGATCTTTTCAGGAGAACCCCCAGACCAGATTCCGCAAAACTTGACCAAATGAGCTGAACTTTGGCATGGGTATTTTTTCGACCACGCTGAGTTCGATATCACAAAATTTTTCGATTTCGCTGAAAAGTTGTATTCAAGGGTTCTCGGGTTCACAGAACACGAATCTAATGATCTGAAGTCCGTTTTTCGATTCAGAGCTTTTCGTTAGCTCAGTACCTAAAGAAAAGATGAATCGAAAAATGGACCTCAGATTCTTGTTCTGCGACCCCGAAAACACCCTGAATACAACTTTTCAGCAAAATCGAAAACAAAAGATTTTTCAGTTCCTCTTGGGTTGGTTCCCCCTGTTCGAATCGAAAAATATCGAATTTTGCTAAATCAAAAATTTTGCGGTATTTGAACTCAGCGTGGTCGAAAACCTACCCTTACCAAATTTCAGCTATTGGAGGGATATCCTGAGAACAAATATGGAGTCTGTTTTTCGATTCAGCTTTTCGTCAGCTGAAGATAAGCTTTCATGTTACGCTTATAACTTTAGCCTATAGTAAGCTAATTGTGCTCATGTCCCAGAAAATCCACGTATGCAAGTTTTCAGCAAAATTTAACAAAAATATTTGTGATCTCCTTGGTCCCCCTTACCAACTGAAGGATCTCTTGAACTTTATGACCACAGAGGCTCAACACGGTTTCCTTTGAACTTAGTTACTGATTGCTACGATAAACATTATTAATTGATATTGACATCATTCGAAAGCTGTTAACATGCTCTGTCCGACGATGTGAGGCATTTGGTCGTATGTTATTTCATTAATAAGTTAATTTTAAAAAGGAGATGAAAATTTGTAAATTCTCCAATTTTACTAACATTTTCTAACTTAATTTTTTCGTAGTGCAAGATAAAAACAAACTACTTATATCGTTTAATAGAGCACGTTTAGAGCTTTCGAATGATATAAATATTAACGAATAATATTCATTGTTGCAATCACTAACTAACTTTAAAGTGGACCATGTTGGCACCTTGTGGTCATAAAGTTCAAGAGATCCCAACTGAAATCTTAAAATTCTTAAAAACTTTAAAATTTGAAAATGGATTAATTTTTGAATTCATCAGCTTCCGACCATACAAAATTTTAAAGCTATTGGTCAAAAAATCAAAAGGTAAGGGAATAGTGCAAGAGACCCGTTTTAGTCCTTTGTTTCAGATTTACTTACATTTTCTAGACAAATTTGGATTGTTTTTGCAATGAACAAACTTGAGTATCAGTGTTTGTACATAATAGAGAGAGACTGAGCTATGTACGGTTCATAAAATTATAAAAATTATCATAAATATACCTATGTTTTGGTGGCATAATGCAGTCATGAAAATTATAGCCTTTACAAATTCATGCGTGTGTGGGAGGGAATCAGTAATATAGACAAGTTGACTGACCCCCTTATGTTGCACACGTGAGCAAATAAAATTGCGTTAAGCCTTGCCGCGCATAAACACTTGAGATTCAGTTTGCATTTGTTCTTAGCGGCTTCATCGTAGCCTCACCTGTAACCTCTTCTTTTGATAATGTTCACTCTTCATCGACCGTTCCCTTTTGCCGGTTTCTCATTAGATATCTCAGTCTCTCTCTGACCTGCTCTTTCGCTTTTATTTGTTATATTTTCCGATTCCGATTGGCCCAACCAAATGCAGAAATAAATTGTCCACTGAACCCAGTTCTAGGATTTCAGTTAGACACTGTTGACATTAGTTGGAGTTAGCCTGAATGTGTAGATGGTCTCGGTCTAGACCTTGTTTTGTCGGTTTTAATTACCCTTTCCCTACACCCTAGAAATTCCTCATTTTAGGTTTAACCCAGTTGGCTGGATGAAGCCGTCTGCTTATTAAACACTTCAAAAAATGACAGCTTTTAAGAAGTTGAAAGTTTGAAAAACTTCATGATTTATGAGTTTACAACGTTGTCGTCTTCAGTGATGCCTTTCCCTTCCGTCCATTTACTTGACCAGGTGCTAAATACGTATATTATACACCACCTTTATGATGTGATGTTCGCATTTTTATGGAGCAAAAAGTGGGGGACACCGTTGAGGCAGCTGTTAACTGGATAGTAAAGTCCACATTTCAGTTTATGTACATTCAAATGAGCTCCATTTTCTATGAATTTAGCGTGAGTCACGAAAAATATATATCTAGCTATACGTTCATATTTATTATTTTGTGTCTTTTGTTAGTTTTCCTCAGAAACCAATGAGATGCAGGGAATGACTGTGTGCTTCTGAAGAGATTGTAACAGTGAATGAGTTAACGTTGAGCTAATGGCGTGTTGTGTGTAAAAGTGAATAAGTCAGTTGGTTTCCGCCGCGTTTGTAATAGGACTTAAATTTTTCACTTCAAATTATTTTTTGTGAAAATTCTTCTTTTCCAGTTCCAAGTGCGTAATCTCATATTATGGTGGCATTTGCAGCTGTTGTCTCTATTTTTTCAGTGTATCATCTCCAAACTTTCTTTCTTTGTTTCTTCATTACTAGTTTCTTGTTAATGTGCCTTTTTGCTGAGAATATATTTGTCGCATACTTCAAAGGCAAACGGATGGTTTTCAGTTTTTTTAGGTCTGAATATATTTTCTTTATTCTGAAAGTGTATATATACGAATATACGTACTTTTAGAAAAAGGTTAGAATCTGTCAATCGCTGCGGTAGGCCAGTCAGTTAACTCTTGAAGTTTGCAAACAGTTTATCGCTGCTGGAGACTTGAAAGACGCTCCTAGACTCTGCTGAGCTTCTTTAGTTTTTAAAAATCCTTTTTGTGTCATTTTTATTTTAAGAGCATTTAGCGACAGACAGATCCTGTCAAGTATATATCATAAGGGCAAAGAAATTCACTTCCACTTAACTTTGACAGGAACACAATGATTACTTAACCTATTTTTGAATTACATATGTTGGCATCTGTGTAAATTTTGCCATTTGTTTTCTAATTTTGTTATGCAGTGTTTTTATTGCGTTTTAGTAATTACTGTTTTTGCTTACATTTACTCCTAACCTTCCATCATAGTAGTCGTTTCATCCCACCATTCGTATATTATTTTGCGAATTTTCGCAATAAAATGGAATGCCTATCTCGACTGTGGTCGAAACTTAATTGTCGTCTCTGTGGTGTGGGGTAAGAGCTTGGCAACTGTTGAAACGTGGAGTTAATGGGTATTTGTATCGACATTACGCCAATTTAAATTTTAAAAATATATAAATAACTGGTAAAGGAAGGCGCTCCATTTGTTCAAAGGGTGTACCGTTTCTAGAAAGGAAAGTGTTAATCTTTGACTAATGGTTATATAGAGACATTTAGTCTGTTTGCTGTGTTACAAACATTATATCCTAATTTTACAAACATTCTTTGTGCTTTGACTTGACTATGGTTCATGTTTTGTTGCAGACTTGCCGGTGAGTTGGCCATGTGGCGAGAGCAGAAGGCAGCCGCTGCTGCCAGTCAAAATACCACTGACGGTACTGGCTCATCGGAGAAGTCTGGATCCGGTTCCGGAAACGCCAGGTCCTCTCAGCATCCGATCAGCCCGGAATTCTATTCCTCCCAGCTGGAAACTCTCCGGCAGAAGGAAGCTGAGCTGTCGGCAAAGAAGGCGGCGATTCAGAAAGACTTCGATGACAAACGAATTGATCATGACTACCGGGAGAAATGTTTGGTTGAAAAGGAGGTTAGTATTGTTACTGTGTAGCTGTATGATGGTTTTTGTTTTTTGTTTTAAATGGGCAAAGTAAAAAGGTAAAAGCCAAGTCCCCTGGAGACATCTCCAACCGTTGCTGAGATTGGTTGTTGCTGTTCCGCTTCGGTTCCGGTTTTATGGCTCTTGAGCAGAGAGTGAAGGAGAGAGTGAAGTGCAGAGAGTGAAGCTGGAATGAAGGCTGCAGTCTTGAAGGACGTAAGTTCTTCAAGACTGATGCCTTAAACTCGTGTTTGTTGCCTTCCCACATTTGTGATACCCATTTACCGACCAATAATCCTTAATGAAAGAAAGATAGCTGAGTTGGCTTGAGTTGGCTAGTTCCCTCATTTAGGGGATCTGAATTGGAATGTTTGCAGCGGCTGCTGTTAGCGCAATTTGGTACCACTATTTGCAGGATTATAGCAGCTGAAAGCATTAACCATTTGATATTGTTTATATTTATGTTAAAATTTCAATTTCAACTTTTCGAAGATTTCAACTAGCTTTATTGTTTGTTTAGTAGTTAAATTAAGACTCACTTACATTTGCATTCTTTGAATATATTTTTGTATTATTTATTTTAGGCGAACCTGCAAAAGGTAGAGGAAGAGATTCAAGAGAAATGGCTTCGACTATCCGCTGTCTGGGAGCAGTATCGTCTGCAGGGCGTCCCCTTGTCTCCCCTGACCGGCATGACTGACAGTCGCTGTCCCCCGCCTCCTCTTTCCCATAGTCAGCTGACCTCAACCGGTACCCCTGGCAATTCAGATCCCTATTCACCCAATCCCTATGCTACTCCGACTGCAGCCACCAATCCTATGCCCTCCTCTCCGCTGGCTGGGACCAATTCTTTGACTGGAATTGACAATCTGCCGGCCGGAGAAGTGCGTCACTCTGCCAGCGCTGGAAACCTGAAAAAGACGCCCTCCTTTCTGGCTGGCGGTGGTGGGAATGGCGGTCTGGCGGGTCGACGAAATCCATCCTCCTGCTCTGTGGCGGCTGCTCGCTCCGTTTCCCCATCCGGTCCAATACCGGACCATTTGGTGGGCGCTGCCATCAACGAAGGGAAGCTGGCCGGCCCTATCCAGGTGGCTCAGCAGTTGCCGGATAAACTGTTGCATCAGTCGTCGGGTGCTTCTAGCAGTCAGCGGGTCTCCAGATTTGGCGGAAAGAAGTCTAATTCCGTGGCGGGCTCCGCCGCTGCCTCGTCCTCAGCAAGTCCCGGTGATTCCTTTGTGCAGCAAATGCTGCCGGCGAAGCTGGCAAGTACAGGAAAGCGAAAATAAGAGAGGGATACACACATTATATAAAATAGCTAATTTGCAGTTCCCTCTCCGATCCGCTCCGCACGTTTTTATTTAGTCAAATACTGGTTTATGTACGTATAACGCCTGTTTTGTATAGGTTTTGTAAACACTACACTGTCTTTGCAATATACACACAGAATCGTCTATTAAATCATATCTGGTAAATGCATCACTTCAACTCGCGTCAGCGGTAATGCTGCAAATTTGGGCGCCCACGCTTTCAATGGTAGCATCGCAGCCATGCCAGATGCCTCAATTAAATTTATCGACTCACGTGGACGCAGCTACCTGTAGGATCACATGGTGGGCCTATTAACTCTCGTTAGCGCCTTCGGGCCCTTTTTCTTGAATTTTATGCTTGCTACGCTGTCTATGAAACTAACTTCAGTTGAGTTGGTCATGTTACGTTTTGTGAACTTTGAGCACTCACTGGGGAGTATTGCTGGTGGGGGCGTCCCCACTTTCGCACTCTTCCCAAACTTTTAGACATGCTTGTCGAAAAATTAAGTTTTTCTAAATCAAATTTTTCTCAATTTTTAGCTAATTTATGGACTTATAAACCCATTTTTAGCTTAATACAATACAATACATAAAATCTTAAAAATGCCGAGGCTTCGTGTAGTGTATACAGTTGGTAACTAACCAAAAATCCAGACTTCGTAAAAGTTGACGATTCTGTTGTGTCCCTATTTTTATTTGTACTTGGTTTATTCATGAAACTAGCTATTAATCTTTGTCTTTGTCCCCCCTCCTCCTGGCGTACTTGCTTTTCGTTGTTGCTTATTTTGCTTATTATACGTAAGTTTTTAATACAGATCATTGTTTTATTTATATGCTGAATTATTTATATATTCTTTATACAAAATTTATGAGTTCTTAATATACGTACTATTTTTCACTGCATTGAAACTGAATGATTGAGCTCAATCAGGTATTGAGTTCTTTCATAGTTTTCTTTTTAAACTGAAACTTAATTTATGAAATTTGTATGCTGAACATACTTTATTTGGTGCAGAGCTAGAAATATGGATGGCAGTTTCGGCTTCGCTTGATTTTTGAAACTTATATCGAGGCTACAGTGTTACATTTTGTACCTTTAAAATTGGAAGTGCCTAATGGGCCTGTCTAAAAGTATACGTATTTATTGTTGTCAATGGGACTACACAATGATGATGATTTGCAGTTTTTATTCAATAGGAAAATAGTTTTAGACTTGACTTCAGCTATTCAGCAGTGCGAATTTTTGAATTATTCTCATTCAGACAATTTGTGATTTTTTGACAAAAACTGTTTCCAGTTTCGAAACGTATGTTCGAATACTTGGAGAACATTGCTGGGAAAGGGACCGATTAATGTGAGACGAATGTGAAAAATTTCACAGGCATTTCCTGTGATAAATTGCCTTCAGTTTTTCTATCTGAGGATTCCTGGAAAAATCACAAAAATTATCTTGTTTTGTTATTAGACTGTTTACTACGTAAGTGCTGTTTCCTCTGCTGGGTTTATCCGTTGTGAGTTTGTTTGCCTTATAATTGTAGTATTTAATAACGCTTAGCGGTTTCATAATTTTCTACCACATATATATTACTGTAGCCTATGTGCTATTGTGTGCATAATTTTGCATAGTCACTGATGTAATGTTCTTTAATTATATTGCCAATTTTAAAAAGTAAAATCCCATTGTACTATACTAGTTTAATCTTAGTTGGTTATGGCTTTACTGCTAACCTGACTATGTATAGCGTACAGTTGTGCCCGGGCCTTGAAACGAAGGCCCGAACCGAGCTTTTGAGGCCCAATCAAATTTAAGCTTTGTATTTAAATTTTTCCTAATTATCTTCGTTAGATACTTCTTCAGTACTTGTTTAGTCTAGGACCGGTGTTCCGGTATATCGACTTCCTTCCTTCCGCAACGACCGCACCACAGCCTTCTTGAATTCAGAATTGTCTTCAATAAAAACTGTTCACGACTTCTGATGAGCATACGTTTTATATTTGAGGACTTGCATTGCAGACTTTCCATTGAGGATTCAGTCGCTTTTGGGGAACGTCCACGCCTGAGCGGTTGGGGCTTATGTTTAGATGTTGTATTAGCAGTTTCGTGCCTGTATTGTGCACAAGTAGCTATGTAGCTGGCAGAAGCCCGAGGCGCTAAGCCTGGGTGGTAAGCTGTCTATTTTGTGGGCAAGGGTAAGGAAAAATCCAGCAGCTGCTGAATCTCCTAAATGCGATCCAGCAAGACCAAATATATATGTAATTAGGACATTACCAATGACAGGACTCAGAGTTGTATGCGGGCCGCGGGTACCCGCGGGGCGGGGCGGGGCGGGCCGAATTTTACTACCCGCGCGGGCCGATGCGGGCCGATTTTGGCTACTTCCCTGGGCTAAGTTTGCTTTCTAGAAATTTCACACATACCAAATCATGTACAAAAGGAGGCAATATTTCAGAATTTTAAACATTACTTGACTTCGTTATGCCATTCGATACCTTCAGCATGCATTATATACTCAGTTAGCATTATCAGCGTATCGAGTAATAACCTGTAGTTGTTGAGTAAAACATATAAACCCGTGAAAACTACAGGTTTTATTTGTATTGAATATGTACAAGTCTAACTTGTAATCTATTATACCAAAGTATCTCTTGAGAAAAATATCAACGATGTCCTGTAGAAATTATATATATATAAGTCGAAACTTATTTATCATCTACAAACTTGAATCATGTGGTTTCTATATACATGAACTTTTTTAAGTATTTAGCATTGAAAGTGGGGGTCAGCAATTGGCGCAGAAACTGAATTTTTAGTTTAATTTCGGAACTTCGTGTTGGAACCTTAAGCACCTAAATATAAATCCATGATAACTTAGTGAAGACTTTAATTCATTTAAGGTGCTGGTAACTTTTAGTGCAGTGATTTGTGGTGATTTATTAAAACGCTATAACTTTCGCAATTTTGGGGGTTGGAAAGAGTTCTATACATCGTTTTAAAGCTTGGAATCTGTACATTCTGGTGAGCTTACGGAACTAGCAAAATTAACAAAAAAGTTTCAGACATATATACTGACATCTGGCAGCTGAATTATTGACCAAACATTTTTGAACATCGATTTTTCAAAACTGTAGATCGGATAAAAGCACTGTTTGTGCCATGATATGAAGGATATGGGCTGAGGGACGTTTTTTTTTGGATTTGGCTCTGCCTGCAGGTCTTCATTGTCGAGAAAATCCGCCAAATGCGCATTGAGTTTTCTTGCTACTCATTATGTTCTAGCCAAAACCAAGAAAAACATCCCTCCGCGAAAGTTCGAATTTCCACTCTGCCAAAAATCTCCGGAATCCGTCGAGTAGTTTTTGAGACATCGATGTTTAAAACAAAATAATCTCAGTTTTGCCAAAATTGTTTTTCGGCCAAATCTCCAGTATAAAGCAATCAACTCCTGCTGATAATCATTGATAAATGTAAACTAGACTGTGTATCGATTGGATATACATGGATCAAACTTGTCCGTTAAAATTTGGTAGTATTTTTGAAAAAGCTGATTTCTTCGAAAATGACAATTTTTTGACCCTAAAAATCGTTTTTGATTATACTGACTTAACCACTGGAGATAGCTCGTAGGTTGTAAAGGCAAAAATGTTCATTTCGGTGTCCTCTTTTCAGCCATAACAACCAATCCGATGTATCAACTACTTACTGAGAGAACAGTGGCAAAAACCTAGTTTCCATCTTTTCACCTAAAAATGTGGGACTGGTTCGAGAATGGTAAAAAGCACCAAAATAGCATAGTTGGAAAGTTTCAGCTATTTAAGTAAAGGATTAAAGCCGTATGAGTCAAAAATACCCGAAAGGAAACCACTAAACCAGTACCTTAAACAGCCGAGTGAAGTTCCACAGCATACGGCGTTATGGGGAAAACTGTGTGTGTTTGCTGCAGCTGCGGCGCCGCCGCTTTCAAAACCAATTTTCATTTTTCGTACAATTAATAGCTGGTTAATTAAGCTTGTTAAGGTGCTGAAAGAAACTCGCTCTCAAGGATGCGACAAACTTTTGAAAAAATGAGCAAACTCCCAGCCCACAAAATTTTTCATGGCGTACCATTTTAGTTAAGGGAAGCTAAGCTTTTGTTACCAGTTTAAGAACAGTAAATTGGTAGACAATAAAGCTCAAATCAAACGAACAGAAAAATTTGCCGGATCCGGAAGTATCTTTGAAAATACATCAGTTTTGGTGCTCAGGTACTACATAGGAAGCAATTTTTATGTGCGGGTACCTGCGGGCCGGATTTCGCGTGTGCGGGCCGCGGGCCTGAGTGTTGCGGGCCGCGGTCATAAGGTGCGGGCTGCGGGCCGGGCGCGGGCCGGAAAAATCGGCCCGCATACAACTCTGACAGGACTACAGTAGTCAAGTTCAGTTTTTCTGCTATGAAAGCACAAAATCTTCGTTTTTGAAGAAAATGTCTATACCAAGAGTTTACAATACAAGAGTAAGACACTCAGCTCTTCCTAATAGAATAAGCTTGTATGCTTACACTGAGAACCCCCCCGAGATTTCGGCCTTAATGTTTCGAGCATCTTGCAAGCTTACTCTATTGGGAAGAGCTGAGTGTCTTACTCTTGGTATTATAAACTCTTGGTTGGTATAGACTATATACTAAATGAATTTGTAATGCTATTTTTAGTTATAGTTGAAAAAATTTAAAACTGCTAATTAATTTCATTCGATATTTTCTGTAATGTCTCCCGGATCCCGATAAAATGTTTTCAAAGTCAATATTAGTTTCGGTTCCAAAATATGAAAACTACATACAAATAGTCTGCCAATTATCACTCTAACAGTGGCTTAGATTTAGACTGTGGCAAACACGGTTAGCTTTTATGCAACAAACACTGTTAAAGTCAGTTAACAGTTGACTATAACAGTGGACTAGCAGTGTTAGTTTTAATGCAACGGAAACAACTGTTAGACTGATAGACTGATCATTGATCAACTGTTAAAAGTTCTATGCAACGGGGCCATGTAAAGCCCGGTTCACTATTTTGTTCGTAGCAGTAGCATAGAGTACTTCAAAGACAAAGTACTTCGGTTGAACATTAATATTTTAAACAAAGGATACAGTAAACGAAAACTGAAGTTAATACTTCAGCAATTTTGCGCTAAGGATGAATTTAAGAAAAAGTATATATGGACGAAAATTAGAACACGCAGAACTAAATCAACTGTTTTAATTTTAGGCACATAATGGACTCGGCAGACCACCGTCGTGCCCCTCGCAGTTCCGGAACTGTGGGCGACGGCATGGGGCGAGGACGCGAGGGGCAATACAAGCTCTAAATTCTAGTACAAAAATGAGGGGGAGAGAGGGGGGGGGTAAAATTATTTTTTTTTTTTTTTTTTGTTACAATACGTGTTGATTATTATTATTAATGATGATTTGGTTTCAGAAATGGTTCAGTTTGTTGGTCTTGCTATTGTTCCAACGGGTTGGCCCGGATCACCCTGTGTCTAATTCTGGCGGAGGTAATCCTTATACTACATTTTGCTATACCTTATAGCAGGGCACGTGTTAGGCCGCATTGGCGGACCTCCCACTGCTTCCTAGGGTATCGCGCAACGCGCTAACATTATCTATTCCTGTTATAGTTCAGTTCACCATGTCTCCAACAGAATGATGTAAAGTACAGATACCCGATGTATCTTGATAACTAGTTACAACATTGACTACATACAGTGTATATATAGGGAAGGTAGATGTTAGTGTGTCCGGAATGTATTGCAAAGGAACAGATCAATTAAGAGTTCACAACCTTGGTGCTTTGCACCTACGCATTAGCCCTCGGGCTCTTGCGATTAGTGTTGTTGACCGGCCGAAATTTTCGTCGGCCGGCCGTTACCGGCCGGCCGACCATCTGAAGACGGCCGGCCGGCCGGCCGAAAACGGCTGGCCGGCCGACGGCCCGGCCGGCCGGAAACGGCCGGCCGGCCGGCCGTTCGACGGCCCAAAAGACCAAAAACGGCCGGCTGACGAATCAAAGACTAAAAAGGGCCAGAAGGCTGACCCATGTGTGCTAGAATAAGAAATCAAGATATTGAAATGTATCAGCACAACTTAAAATCGATTTCCTGAGAAAATTTTGATATACCGCTGAAATATAAGCGCGGCAGGCCGGCCGGCCGTTTACCGGCCGTTCAACGGCCGGCTGGCCGGCCTGAAACGGCCGACCGGCCGGCCAGCCAGCCGGCCGTCCGGCCGAGCGCACCTCTTGGCCGGCCGGTCAACGGCCGACCGGCCGGCGGCCGGCCGCCGGCTGGCCGTTTTCCACCCGGCCGGTCAACAACACTACTTGCGATATCCAACAGGCCACTCCCCCCTGGGGTTGTGGTCTTAACCAACCACTACTTTCGCTTGCCGAAAGTAGTTTAACTGTCTGGAGCTAGACCCTGGAGCTAGCTTCCATTACTAAATGTCTACTGTTATTGTTTCAGGTCACCAGAGCAGAAGCAGAAACGATAGCCGGGTCCGCAAGGACTATAGTCGCTCTCCTTCGACGAACAGTAAAAAGCGGCGGAACCAGAACCAAAACCCTAACCCATCTAACTCAGATAACCAGGCACGATCAACCACGACCGAGGGAGTTCCGGCTTTGCCGAATCCCAACCAACCCATCCACATCCAATACCAGGTCCAGCCCTGCCGCCAATTTTGACACTGTACAAGTCGTACAACGGGAAGTTGGCATGCTTAAACAGGAACTTAAAGCCGAACTGAATACGGAACTTACAAAAATGGACACCAGGATCTCGGCTAATTCCCGCAGCTGCCGCCTGCTCGAGCAGCAGTCGAAACGCTGCAATCTTATCATCAAAGGAATTGAAGCTGCCAATAATGAGACCCGTGAATCACTAGAGGATACGGTAGTATCCTTCTTCAATACCCATATCTTTGCGAATGCCCGGAAGAAACTGAATAAATCCGAGATCAAAGAAGCTCACAGATTACGGACGTCCGGTGATGATACAAAACCAGTTATCGTGGCCTTCATCCGGCCGGACTGGGTGAACAGAATCATGTCTAATGCCAATCTTTTGAAGGAAGTCAACATCAAAGAAAGAATGAGAAAAAGGACCCAATCAGTCTCTCACGACAATACGAACCGATCAAGTCGCAAATGAAAGGATACCTCCTGAAACTGGCCAACAAGCTAGTCGAAACGAAGGTCGTCACTAACAAGGACAAAATCTCAATTGACGATAGACCTCTGGATCCAACCATAACTGTAACCGTCGGGGACAACACCATCAGCTACACAGTATATAATCTTCCTGAAGATTATGTACAAAAAGCCGGTGGTCAATTTGTCCCACAGAACCAGAATCGCTAGCCGCTGGAAATGAATTAGTCATTGTTATGTGTATTGGTATTAAATATCTGTATCTAATTTGGGTTAATAAAGATTGAACTGATTCAGTAAAGATTTAGAATTGCATTGTAATAGGGATGATAACTGAGAGTTTGGCAATTAGGGATATTTAATTATTATGGACATCTAAATAGGCTATCAAGGAAACGACTCCTTGACACTTCAACAACTGTCAAGATTACACATAGGCCTCTCCCCAGTTAAAATTCGATTCGAACCCAGTCACAGTACATGTTCACGACTCCTATACGACACAATCACTACACTAGTCAGTTCACCTATACCCTGCTCTCTCTCATTGCCTACTACCTTATACAGTTCACTTAGTCTAGTGAGTTGCTTACTTATTCGGGTATATGGGTCGCTAGTATGCCTGGATAGACAGCAGGTGACTAAACCATAACCACTTCAGATACTGTTTAACGTCTTAGTTATATGTTTAATATATAGCGGCAACCCTTGGCAAGCCTGGGAAGCTCTGTCTAAGGTATCTACTTCCTTCTACCACCACAGACAAATGTAATAAACCACGATGTTTAACTTGTAAGTTTCCGGAGAGTAACCCAACCTTTAAAGGAGTCTACAACTAGAAGATACAAGCCTGTGATAAGAGATACTTCACGAAAGCTTAACTGCGGCAGAAAAATGTTATATATCTGATCAGTTGTACGAAGTGTGGGATTCAGTATGTCGGAGAAACCAGTAGAACATTAGGCGAACGTTTTGGAGAACATAGACGGTCAATTAAGTCCGGAAAGCAAGGATGCAAATACTTAATAGATCATTTCAGATCTGGTGTACGTAAAGGAAAATTGCAAGTAAGAATCATAGAAAAATTCGCTGACAACGATAACAATAATGATCTACGACTAGAAAGAGAATCTTTCTGGATCCGTAGGTTATCGACTAAGTATCCTTATGGGCTAAATGATAGATTGTCTGGTGAGATCTATAACAGAGCGGTTATTCATAACTTTGCTAGGAAACGTAGACCTGCTAAAAAGAGAGGGAGAAAGATACCTCGTAGCAGAAAACAAAATTGGATCGAACCGGCAAAAATGGTAGAAGAGTACCATAAAATGTATACCAACGACACAGAAAACACTAGGAAACGATTATATAATTTATTGCATACAATGAGCAAAAAAGCACTTACACAAATGTACATACACTTGTCAGAAAGGAACCTACATCAATTGGATAATATGGCATTCGATATATGCAAAGGCAGGCTAGAAGTAAAGGAAAACAAGATAAAAGAAAAACGTCCACAGATTATACTTAAATTTTGCAATAAATATTTTGATGTATGTAAACCACAACGAATAATTAATTCAACCAAGATAACTGGAAAATGGCCAATCCAAGATAAAAAATTTGCAAAGCCCCTAGTTCTATTCGCATATGACAAACCTTTTGCCCTTAACTGTTTTAATTCTAAAGAAACATGTGACCAAATAAGAATGGACAACAATGGCTTATTAGTATACAATGGCGATTGTGAATGTAAAAACTCACAATTTATGGATACACATCACAAACATATAATAACCGGTGATCTACGTATCATTGGTAACACTACCTTAAGGAACATACTAACTAAAGGAACTAAATATAGATTACCAAAAGCAGACAATAAGGACGAATGCACGACAGAACTTACTTCAGCATTAAACAAATATATAAAAAAGATTTCTAGAGCAAACAACTGGAATGAACAAATATTCGAACAATGGAAAAATAGTATTATGGAAGAATGGATTAACTACAAAATACCACAACAATTTACAAGGGAAGCTATAATCAACTATATATACACAGTTACAAACTGATATTCAAGAGTTAAAAATGAACTTCGTCATAACAGTGGTGGACAAAGGGTCACAAAACTATTCCTTCATATGCAAAAAATTCTACATGGACACGGTTGTTAAAGAAGTTACAAATACTAGTAACGTAATACCAACTTATATACCACAAACTGGGTCCATATCAGACCACTGCAAAAGCCTAATTAAAGACACAAATAAAATGGGAATATCTATTCCAGATAACTATAAACAGCTTTCAAAAATTGGAATGATTTCAAAATTCCACAAGAATCCTATTGGGTTCAGGTACATTATTGCCAGTCAGAATTGTATAACCAAACCAATTTCAGAGACACTATGTTTGGTACTTAAGAAAGTACAACAACAACGACTTAAGTCTTACTGCAAGGCAATAGAGCGAAACAAAACAAATACCAAACTGTATTGGGTAATTGACAATTCCAAAGAAATAGTAGAAGTCATAGATAAAATAAACAAAAGAAAACAAGCCAAAGATGTGTACACTTTTGACTTCGGACAACTATACACCACCCTTGCACATGATGACATACTACGAACATTAAATAAGTTACTAGACTTAACATTCAGAAAAGCAACAAATTTTATTTTCGCCAACCAAAAAATTGCTTATTGGTGCAGTTCCACTAACCCAATGGCTAAGTCCCAATATCAAATTGAAAACATGATCAAGTGGTTAGTGACCAATACGTACTTCACCGTGGGCAACACCGTAATCAAACAGACTATAGGAGTACCAATGGGTACCAACTCAGCACCTTACATAGCAAATTTATTGTTGTCCGGTTATGAACTGGACTACATGAGGAAGCATCTAAACTCACACAATGATGAAATTACGGAAGCCTTACAATATGCCCGAAGATATATAGATGACATCACAGTTTACAACGATGGCGGATTGCTTGAAAAAGTCTACAAAGACATTTACCCAAACAGTTTAACGCTAAAGAGAGTAAACTCAGACCCCAATACAGCAGACGTATTGGACATCTCCGTAAAAATCAACGATGGATTATTCACTTACCAAGTATACGATAAAAGAGAAGATTTTGACTTTGAAGTGACCACTATGCCAGATATCAGAGGAAACATTTCGGCTTTTTGCGGTTACTTTGTTGTAAAAAACGAAATTGAGAGATATTTTGTTCGTAGCAGTAGCATAGAGTACTTCAAAGACAAAGTACTTCGGTTGAACATTAATATTTTAAACAAAGGATACAGTAAACGAAAACTGAAGTTAATACTTCAGCAATTTTGCGCTAAGGATGAATTTAAGAAAAAGTATGGACGAAAATTAGAACACGCAGAACTAAATCAACTGTTTTAATTACTGCACAAAAATTTAAGGGAGGTTTTTTTGGGAATTTTTTTTTTTTTTTTTAATTTTAGGCACATAATGGACTCGGCAGACCACCGTCGTGCCCCTCGCAGTTCCGGAACTGTGGGCGACGGCATGGGGCGAGGACGCGAGGGGCAAAAAGAAGCTCTAACATTATAGTCACCAAAACTATTGAGCACCTCAACCCGGTCTGCACGCACCTTTACCAGCACTCAGTCACAGGTCACAAGAAGTATAGGGCCCAACACCTAACTACGCCAACTGTGTATGTATCACTTCCAGGTGCTGTCCAACTACCGGAACGTCCACGCACACAACCTTTCTAGTATATCTATGCCTATGTCACCAATACTACCCCACCCCTATCACAAATGTAACATATCTGTTTACTGTATTATACTTTATGTTTAGATACTTGTTTACAATTACGTGTTGATTATTATTATTAATGATGATTTGGTTTCAAAATTGTTTCAGTTTGTTGGTCTTGCTATTGTTCCAACGGGTTGGCCCGGATCACCCTGTGTCTAATTCTGGCGGAGGTAGTCCTTATACTACATCACACTGCAATATATAGGTTTAAGGTTAAGGGTTTGAGCTTTAAGCAAGGTCTGACTATCACGTGGTTTCTTATATCAAACAGTGTGTATTCAAACCTTAAACCTTAAACCTTCCAGTGTGAATGCTTCAACATAAATAAAGAATCTTAACCTTAAACCTTAAAACTTAAACCATAAACATTAAACCTTAAACCTTAAACCTCGTGCAGTGTGAACCGGGCTTAAGAATGTTAGATATAATACACTCGAGTCGTGGACAATGTGAAATATGCAACAATACCCGCCAAGAAAGTAAAAATTCAACCAAAATTATGAATACTTGTTCCAGTGGGGCGGAAGTTGTTTGAGGTGCTCAATATTGTATCATCATACTCTTCTAATTAGCCGTTTGTTGAGGTTTGTCAAGGTGATGTCGGCGTCGATGGTTGCATATCTGTTGATAATGGCAATGATATGGAATTGTCGGAGGATCATCAGGAAATTTGGTTATTTCTTGGAGATCCTGAGATTAAAGCAACAAGGATTGCTATGGCTCAAGAAACATGATTAAAGCCAGATTTTGGTTTGTCTTGTCCTGTTTATTCTGTTTACAGGAAGGACAGATTGAATGTCCACGCAGATGCGGGCGATTTGACTGTTGCTGAGATCGACGTGCCTTTGGAATTGGGCGAGAGTTTAACCACGTCGGAAAGTTTTGTCGAAATTTCTTTTGGTAAAGACATTTTTGTGTTCGGAAACTAATATATAGCAACCTCCCTGTCAGGCTGCATCATTTCCTGACCTTAACAGGCCTACCATCTCTGAGAGTGTTAATTGCTGGTGACTTCAGCGCTCATCATGGTTGGAGTCCCGGGACTCCCATCCAATGCCGATGGGAGCGAGCGCGTAGAGTAGATGTTTAATCTGATAAGACAATTCTCAATTGTTTAGTTTGCAGAAGATCAATCCATACAGTATGAGATTACACCCCAGATCTATTACTATTAACTGATGACCTAATGCCTAATTTGAAGGTAGAGACAATGGAACCATCTGGTAGGGCCATTGCCCGATGCCTATTTCAGTCTCAAAAAGCTGGAAGAGGTCTGTTGCAAAAAGAAGCTGTATCTTTAGCCAAGGAAATTGGAACAAGAATACGAGTGGTTTTGGAGAATTTGTTCAGTGAGGTAGCTGTCCCAATTGATTTGGAACGCGGGTACAAGTTTTTCGCATTTAAGGTGCAGTAGGTAGTCTAGAACACCCTTCCTTCCAGAGTTTTTGCGTCCAGATGTGCGTCTGGACGCAAAGATTCTTATCCGAACCCAATGAAATTTTAACGGAACGTAAGCAAGCTAGAGATGCAACATTATTTTGAGAGAAAATTCACTTTTGTAAGAGTAAAAGCTTTAAATGTTTTCAGCACCAATTTTTCCTTTTTTCCAAAAATTTCTTTGGGTTCTGGGGGCCCGCCCCGCCCCAGACCCCTGGTATTAACCACTTTGTTATGGAATGCCAAGGTTTAAGGTCATACATCAATGTTACTCAATGTGATTTGTTAAGATGTTGTCCACCTGTATCCATATCAGATCGTTTCGAACTCGTAAATTTCACATCAATAAATAGAGCTTACTAGGTGCATAATCGCGAACATGTATACTGTTCTCATTCAAACAAAGTGAAGCAGGATCTAGATTAGTTGTAAAGTAAAACACCGAAATTAACAAACTTTATAACAGTAGCAAAAGCAGAATATCCAAATTTTTTGTTTCTTCTAAAAATCGTTTTTCGCAAAAACGATACACAAAATACAAATGGCAATTTGTAATAATGCAAGACTACCTTTTTTCTAAAATTTTTAACTACAAAAGGCCTATGTACGAGCAATTCACGATGAATTTATCGTGACCAACGTTGGTAGTATTTGCAAATGCTTCACTATGTTTGCCGTTGTATTAACCACCGGCAGACTGTCCGGTATCTACCGGCAATTAAAAGGCTACTCCGATTACAGGCGAAACACTAGGGTGCGAAACATACGAAACCGATGGTTTACACACAACAGTAAGAAAAGCTTCATCATTTGTTTAACGAAATACGCTTCGCATAACGAGATATTTAACATTATCCCATGGCGAAATATTTTAGCGCCTGATTCCAAGGTAAAAGAGAGGGCTACCATAACTGCGTAAGAATCTTAAGATGGTAAAATTTAAGAGAAAAGTACTTTCAAGACATGGGCGATCAGTAAGCAGCCATCGGAAGTCCTGGCGCATTTACTACTCATGATAACAAAAAGAACTTCAAATAGTAAACCAAATGACTTACCAAAATAGAAACTTTCAGAAAGAAGAAAAGAGGAAAAGTGGTAGCAATAAGTAATTCAAAAGTATAGGCTAAAAACGAAAATTGGGGATTATTCGTCTAAGATTACAACAAAGTTGATAGCATTTGAAAGCAAAGTAGTATTTCAATTTAGAGAATTAGCAAAGAATAAAATCGAAAGAAAGTCAAGAAACGAGAACCCAACATGAAAAAGAGTACCCTTTAGCCACTATGGATAAATAACCACAACAATCACACTCACTAACAAACCACTTACACTTACAAATACAGTTACATAGCCGGCACAATACAAAAATTAACTAGCTTTACAGAGAGTAAATACTACATTTATAGCTGTTCAACAATTCAAATAAAATACCACACAACACCTTTACAACAACTCAGAGTGACTCAGTAAATACTGCAAAGTAATTCTATACCGTCGAATAAGTAGAAAGTAGAACAGTAGAAAAAAGATTACCATATGACACTTACACAGACTGTTAAATGAATTTTTTACTGTAATTACTACTATTACTACTACTAATTTTTACTTGAACTTCAAAGTAAAGTAATATAACGAAGTACAAAATAATATATAGCCTAAGCTAACAGTGCAAAAAGTAATAGAGAACACAGAAAATACAAGAAAATTCTATCTACAACAAAGTCAAACCTACTCAGCCAGCTAGCTTTCAGACATCTTCGTCACTGTTGTCAAGCGGGGGGAAACGGTAGTCGGAAAGGACGACTACCGTTGCCTTGGGGGTGACTGCAATAACTGCAAGGCACTTTGGTTTGGGGGCCAAGTTTTCTATCCTTAGTCTTCGCTTCTTGACTTATGTATAGACCGCGGAGAGCAGCATCTTTCGGTTCACAAGATGAACCACAATGATGCTGAACCACTTGCAAAAAAATACTTTTAAAGAAATACTTTTAAAGAAATACTTTTAGGTGTGGAGAAATTCCAGGGGTCCTTTGCATAAAAGGTATTACTGATAAATTATTAGTGATTAGTTGATTAGTGCGCCACTATTAATGAGCAAAGCTATTAATTGAGCCAACAAATTTTGGTGTTTTCGGTATTATTTTGTAGATAATGAAGTGATTAATTCAAAAATGGCCAAAACTTTCTATACTTTTCTCCAACTCAATGATTTTGATCACAAATATCAGAGTAAACCCGATTTTTGAAGGTTATTCCTTTGGCTTCGTTCAAATTTTAACTTTACACCAATTTAGAATATATAGTTCGTTAGAGCATCTCAAAAGCTACAAAACACCATATAGATCATCCCTCAGGCGCTTCCACAACTTTAGCTATTTTCAATCAAACTGCTACACTAATCAACTAATCAATCACTAATAATTTATTAGTAATACCTTTTATGCAACGGGCCCCAGGTGATGGGGTCTCCAAAGTTTTGACACCAACCGCACGCGACCGAAACAGACTCCCAAGTCCTAACTGACTAAACGGTCCGTGATTACGGAAGCAGAGGATTGTTATGCGTTCAAAACGGAAGGGACTATCTTCGACAAGCCAACATAAATTGTATCCTTTTGTGCAGTGCTTTTGTGGTGATTTTTTTGAAACGCTATAACTTTCGCAATTTTGGGAGTTGCAAAGAGCTTTATACATCGTTTTAAAGCTTATTATCTGTACATTCACATGAGTGTACAGAACTGGCAAAATTAGCAAAAAATAGCAGAAATTTTCTGACAAGCTGACATCTAACAGGATGAAAATAGACCAAAAGTTTTTGAACATCGATTTCTCAAAACTGAAGAATCGGCCAAAAGTTCTTTTTGTGCCACTATATGAAGGACATATGGGCCGAGGGACGTTTTTTGGATTTGGCTCAGCAGGTCTTAACGGCCGAGAAAATCGGCCAAATGCACAGTAACACTCAATTACGCAACTTCGCATTGAGTTTTCTTGCTACTCAATATGTTTTAGCCCAAACCAAGAAAAAGGTCCCTCCGCAGAAGTGCGAATTTCGATTCTGAATCCGGAATTCCTCCGGAATCCGTCGAGTAGTTTTTGAGAAATCGATGTTCGAAACAAAATAATCGCGGTTTTGCCAAAATGGTTTTTCGGCCAAATCCCTAGCTGAAAGCAATAAAGTCCGGCTAATAGGCATTCATAAAATGTGCATTTGGACGATGTATCGATTGAGTATAACTAAGCAAATTTTGTCCTTAACATTTGGCAGCAATTTTGAAAAAACTGATTTCCTCGAAAATGGCCATTTTTTGACCCTAAAAACAGTCTTTTGCTTATACTGACTTAACCACTGGAGATAGCTCAACTCAAAGGTCGTAAGAGCAAAAATGTTCATTTTCGAGTCCTCTTTTCAGCCATACCAACCAATCCCGTGTCTTGTCTACCTACTGGGAGCTTAAGATGGTGATTCCCTTTGGTCACATAAAGTTTGCACCATTATTACTCATTCATTACTTGGAGTTAAGAAGCCATTTTTATATCAAAATGTAGCCTGACATTTTCTCTTTTTAATGCATGCCACGAAACTAATGTTGCTTTTACGAAAAATTTTTAACACATTTTAGAATAAGTATAATTTTCCAGAATTTTTGCAGACTCAAGTAAATTTTTTTGCGAGACATCGGTTATATCATTCGATACCTCCATCAAATAGCTGGGGACGATTTTTTTAATTATTGTGAAGTCGCTCTTCGTAATAGAGAAAGAAGCTGAAATGTGTGCGTAACCTGTATTTTGCCTACTTTTTCCAAATTTGTCAAGCGATTACTTTTGCTAGAAAGCAGTAATCGGGGCAAATAAAAAATCGTCCCTGGATATATTTGTGCAGAACACATTTGTTCAGTAGCAGCCCTCCAGCTTGCATGGTGAATGCTCCACAATCTTTGGAAAAAATTGGTCGTGTTTTTGCAAAAACTACATTTTTTATGACAGCAGCCTACAGGATAGCAGTTGGAAGACGATCATGCGTTGGATAATTCGTCCCTATGAGACCTTCAGATCGACGCCCTTAGTTTGATGTTACGGCTTGTGTAGTTCAAGAAATGATGGATTATTTGATTTCTGCAAAAATAAGTTTTCGACGCCAAAACAAGAAAATCGGCTATATCTCACGGTAGAGAAAAGCTAGAAACTTGCTTTAAAAAGCAAAAGTGTGAAGCTCAATGAGATCTTTCGAATGAATATAGTCATAACTGTACAGCAGCTGAAAAACGTTTAGAAATTGGGAAAAACCACTCTGACCGGAAATCCCGAATTTTTAGTCGGGATTGCGCGGTGGGTGTTAGAACGCTAAAAGAACTTACTTCGGAAAGTTTCATCAAATTTCATCATGATTTACGCCGCCAAGCAACAATATGTGCCCAAAAGGAATCACCACCTGGCCAAAAACCGGAACTTTCTTATCTTTTGGCCAAAGAATAAGGGACTAGTCCTAAAATGTTAAGGAGCACGGAAATAGGTTATTTCGTCAGTTTTAGCCCGTTGCGTAAAGGATTAAAGCCGTATGAGTCAAAAATACCCGAAAGGAAACCAGCACCTTAAGCTTTTAAAATAAAGAAATTAAAGGTTTTAGATCAATTTTGAATCATCACAGAATTATCGAGCTTCCCAGAAATAATGACAACACGATATCTGAGAGGAATTTGGGGTTATTTTTTGAAGAACTTTAGGGAAAACAACGAAAGTTAGGATTAGAAAAGGAAGAACGGATTGGAAAAATTATTCCCTTTGTTGACCTTTCAACTTGTCCTCTTTACCTGCCACCATTCCCTTGTATAAACTGTTTACTGCATTAGTTTTTCACTACGTATATATATCAGTAATATATTATTTATTTAATTAAATCTATTTAAAAGCTTACATGACGGATTTTCTCCAATTTCAAAAAATTTTTTAAGACAGACGTGTTACGACCAAATGGAGGGTCGCCTACATAGGTGGAATTGGGGGGGGGGGAGGGACCCTCCCCAGCCATTTTTACAAACCCCCCAAAATTTTTGGGGGCCCCCGGCCCCCCCCCACTGGTGGGGGGGGGGGGGGAAGTCGTGCCGAAGGCCCGAAAATTGTCCAAAAATTGGGTACTTTACGGCAGGCCTCATACTCTTCCTACTTTTCCTACTTTTTTCCTACTTTTTCTTCATTCCTACTTTTTTCCTACTTTTTGCTGAAAATTCCTACTTTTTCCTACTTTTTTACGAACAGATCAGAAAATTTTTCAAAGTGTCCTTAACGTAACTTTAAATCACTGGATTTCAAAAAATTTTCGCGCCTTCGGCGCTATTATTTCTTCTTACGCCTACTTTTGTTAGGGTGGACTAAAGTCTGACACAAAAATGTGTGTACAAAATCTGTAAGGCCTCCAGTGAACTCAGTATACGTCGTAACTCCATAAAACCATATATTTTCGGAATCCTTGCAGCGAGACAAACTTTTTAATAAAATTTAAAATTTTTTAAAATTTCAAAAATTTTAAAATATCGGTTTTTCGGGGAATTTTTTCGGACCGTTCAAGCTATTCAGCTCATTCTTTCGGAAAAATTTTCCCGTCCGAAGACGCATCGATTGACACAAGAACGAAAAAATCGGTTGAGAAATAAGCATTTTATTCCAAAATTTCGTTTTTCCATTTCCTTTGATGTTTGCCGCTTTTTGCAACTTTGACTGGTTATTACTCGCGACTCGCTCAACGGAAAAATTTTTCGATTAGATTTTCAGGACCGCCTAGGCGCCCGCTTTCACCTAATATATGTGGTATTTCAAATTTTGAAAGTCGATTTTTTGGAAAAATACCACTTTTTGACCCAAAATTTCGGCATAGCGACTCTAGCAAAAGTGAGTAAAAATAACATAATCATAAAATTCAAGCTGAGCTGAATCCAACGATATAAAGCTTTTGTTGCTACGACTTATATTGCGCCAGCAATGAATTTTTAAACAATATCCCTTATTTCAGCTGGTTTTGCTAGCTTACACTGCTTCCGTCAAATCACGGCGGCAACATCAAAGGGAGCCAAAAACCAGCTGAAATAAGGGATATTGTTTAAAAATTCATTGCTGGCGCAATATAAGTAATAGCAACAAAAGCTTTATATCGTTGGATTCAGCTCAGCTTGAATTTTATGGTTATGTTATTTTTACTCACTTTTGCTAGAGTCGCTATGCCGAAATTTTGTGTCAAAAAGTGGTATTTTTCCAAAAAAATCGACTTTCAAAATTTGAAATACCACATATATTAGGTGAAAGCGGGCGCCTAGGCGGTCCTGAAAATCTAATCGAAAAATTTTTCCGTTGAGCGAGTCGCGAGTAATAACCAGTCAAAGTTGCAAAAAGCGGCAAACATCAAAGGAAATGGAACAACGAAATTTTGGAATAAAATGCTTATTTCTCAACCGATTTTTTTGGTTCTTGTGTCAATCGATGCGTCTTCGGACGGGAAAATTTTTCCGAAAGAATGAGCTGAATAGCTTGAACGGTCCGAAAAATTCCCCGAAAAACCGATATTTTAAAATTTTTGAAATTTTAAAAAATTTTAAATTTTATAAAAATGTTTGTCTCGCTGCAAGGATTCCGAAAATATATGGTTTTATGGAGTTACGACGTATATTGAGTTCACTGGATGCCTTACAGATTTTGTACACACATTTTTGTGTCAGACTTTAGACAATTCCATTTTTGTTTCCATGATTCCACGTGTTTATGGGAACGGCCAATGTCTAAAGTCTGACCAGAAATCTTGAAAATGAAGTTGTTTTCTTTATAATCTCACAAACGCTTCGAGCTACCATAAAGTGTACATTTTCTGAGCCGGAATGATGAAATTTTTCTTTTCGTGAAAAATCTGTTTTGAAATTTTCCGTGCGATTTCAAAGAGTGCCGCTTTTATATGTCCAGAAGATGGTAAATGCTAGGCATGGGCACGGGTCCAAAAAGTTGGACCCGGGTACCCGGCACTACCCGAAGCCCTATGTCGGGTAATTGCAACGCTACCCGGGTACCCGACTTCGGGTACCCGGGTACCCGAGCAGTTTTCGAGCACCCGAAAAGAAAATTGCAATTTTAATGCCTATTTTTGTTTGCTATTAAAATAAGACGATTTTGCGGCATATTACAGCTAATTATTTCTCAGATTTAACTTGCAGGCTTCTAGTGACTAATGCCAAGAAGTAATGGTATTTGGTACCATTACCAAAATTTTGGGAGTCTCACTATGACAATGGACCTCATGGTCAAACTATTACAGAATTCAATAGAATTGTAAAAATCTGTAGTTTTTGATTTAGTTAGCTTTTGCTTTAGCTACTGTTCAATATATAGTAATAAAATGTTTTCTGGTGAAAAAGAGGTCAGCTGAATTTGGAATGAAGACTTTTAAGAATGATCTTCAAAAATTCCATTGGCATAGGGTTAAATTTTAATATAAACTTTACCTAAACAAGTTATATTGAGGATGCAATTCCCGAACTGGCTTAGAATCAAGCAAACTGTGTTCACCACGATTTTAAAAATATGTTTTAGCGTTTCTGGTTTCAAGAATGTTAAATTTATCAAAAGTGGTATTGCAATTATGTTACAAACCCACTAATCAAAAATAAACTGGCAGAATATTGTATCATTTGATTTTATAAAAATGGTCGATCTGTTTGAAAGGTGCACTAGTCTAGACTAGAAAAGAGTAAAGTAGAGTTAAAGGCCGAGTTCAATTTAACTCTTTTTAGTTCAGCTTAACTTTCGCAGAAAGGCAGTAAAGAAAGGAAAGTTGCAAGATCCGAATATAGAGTTTTCTAATGACAAGATTGTACAAGCAGGATTTGAAAACTTTACGAATTAAAACCATGAGGTTTTGAATGCATGATACAATTAAACTTAATGCCAAAACACAGCTCTAACTTCAGCGAATTCTCAGTCCCATCGAAGGGCTCGTACCAGGGCACTGTATTGACGGCAATGTAAAAATGCATTATCTGTTCGTGCTCGACAGTTTTTGATAATCTTTCCAAACTATTTAAACGGCCAATATGTCAAAGAAACAAGCAAGTGCCCGTCGTTACGATTTGCAACCGGTTATGGTTCCTCCAAACAGTTGACTAAAATCATCACTTTCAGCGAACTGGACCGATTTACGAAAGTCCAAACCCATTTGGTTACTCATTATAATTAGGTAACGTTCTGAAGTTATGATATCTATTAGCTGTGGGAAATCTGTTAAGGTGGTGATTCCTTTTGGGCACATATTATTGGTTGACGGTCCAAATCAGGATGAAATTTAATGAAACTTTCCAAAATAATTTCTTTTAGCATTCTAACACCCTCCGCGCAATTCCGCTTCAAAACTTCAACGTTTCCGTTCAGGGCGGTTTTGCCGCTTTTTGACAATTAGACAGTAGTTACATAGCTATGATTATATTCAATCGAAAGATCTTGTTGAGCTCTACATTTTTGCTTTTTAAAGCACCTTTCTAGCGTTTCTCTATAGTGAGATATAACTGATTTTCTTATTTCGGCGTTGAAGACTTGTCATTTTTGCAGAAATCAAATAATCCGCCATTTCTTGAGCTACGCAAGCAGTAAAATTAAACGAATGGAGTCAATTTGATGGTCACTTCGAGGCCGATTATTCGTGGCGTTATTATCTTCCCCTGTACGCTGCTATCATAAAAAATGTAGTTTTTGCAAAAACATGACCAAATTTTTCCCAGCGATTGTGGAGCATTTATTATGCATGATATAGAGTTGCCACTTACTAGACATGTTTTACACAAAAGTACCCAGGGACCCTTTTTTAGTTGCCCCGATTGCTGCTTTCTAGCTGAAGTGGTCGCTTGCTAAAGTTGGGAAAAGTAGGCCAAATCCAGGTTGCGCATACATTTTAGCTAAAATCTCCATTACGAAGAGCGGTTTCATAATAACTAAAAAAGGGTCCCCAGGTATTTGATAGAGGTATCGAATGGTATAATCGATGCCTCACGAAAAAATTTACTTCAGTCTGCAAAAAATCTGGAAAATTAAAGTACTTCGAAAATGCAGTAAAATCGTATCCGAAAACTGAGGCTAGTTTTCCTGCATTTATTAGAAAGAAAAAATGTTAAGCTCCATTTTGATATAAAAATGGCTTCTTAACTCTAAGTAATGAATGAGTAATAAGGGTTCAAAGTTGATGTCTCCAAAAGGAATTACCACCTGAAGCAATATTGTCACAGTAAACTTCAGCTTAAACTTGTTCTGCAAAAACCCGCGGATCTTTTCCGATTTACCCAATCCACCACTCAAAAATTATAACACATTGATCTATCTGAAATAATATAAATTAACTATAAACAAAAATATATTAACTATGACTAAATTTGGTATCAGTATGTTTTCTACCACTCGGAGTTCAGATATCAGAAAACCGACTTTCAGACTATTGTTTTGGTCCCCGAAAATTGCCATATGCAACTGTTCAGCAAAATGGCGGTCAAAACTTTACGGTTCCCTTAGTCTCCGTTTAAAATTTAAAAGCTCGATTCATCAACTTAAAATTTTTGAGTTTTGGGGGGGGGGGGGGGTAAACTGGAAAGTCTCAGTTTAATCCGGCTTTTTCCGGTTTTAACTGGATATCGGGTACCCGAAGCAGGACCCGGGTACCCGAAAATTTTCGGGTACCCGACCACCCGTGCCCATGTCTAGTAAATGCTACTAGCTACAATTTTTTTTTAGAAAAATTTTACAGAAAGTTCTACCCACCAAATTTCAACGTTGGTTGAAACTTCTATTTTAACATCCTTTGATCTTTGCCGCTGTTTCGACTTTGACTGGTTATTACTCGCGACTCGTTCAGTGGAAAAAGTTTCGATTAGATTTTCAGGACCGCCTAGGCAACAGCTTTGACCTGATATAGTATTTCAAAATTTGAAAGTTGATTTTTTCGAAAATTACCACTTTTTGACCCATAATTTTGCCAAAGTGAATCTAGCAAATGTGAGTAAAAATAACAATCATATAGTTCATCTGAGCTGAATACAACGATATAAAGTTTTCGTGGCTACGACTTACATTGTACCGCCAGCGATGAATTTTCAGACAATGTCCCTTATTTCAGCAGAGCTTTTTAATCAAGTGGTTTAAAGTTTTCATTACAAATTTTTCCAAAAATTTCTCAACTTTTATTAAAATCTTTTTAAAGGTTTCCATTACGGATTTTTTATAATTTCAAAAATTTGTCAGCTTCTGGTGAGCTCCGCCCCCAGACCCCGTAGTGGGTTTCTGACTAGACGCAGATTTGGTCACTTGTGCTGCAGCAGCACTGAACTGGTGAGAATTGTTGCCGCCTCTCCCCCTCCCTAGCGTAAGCCGTTTTGCCGAAGCACAAAAATTTTTTGTCTCGACCCCCCTTTTGAAAATTCTGGGTTTTCCCCTGGCCAGTGCCTCAAATTAAAGTTAAATTTATTTCCATACCTTTATTTTTTACGTATTAGAATGCGTACCTCGCAAGATTTGTCTGCAAAAATTCCTACTTTTTTCGGAAATTTCCTACTTTTATTCCTACTTTTTCCTACTTTTTTTACAAAATATTCCTACATTTTTTCCTACTTTTTTGATTTTGGGTAGTATGAGGCCTGACTTTACGGTAAATTTTGCAACATTTTTCAAAAAAGTCCAAAATGTTGGCTTAACGTGTTTCTTATTGCGAGAAATACACGTTTATAACGGTTTTATGGACTTCTAGACTCAATATTGACCTTATTCTGGACTCAGAAACATGTTGGCAATTAAGTTTTCGAGTTTAAAAACACTGTCTAATGTTCAAATTACTTAATGATTTCATGTTTTTCGGCATTAGCAATGGCTGAAAATGCGATTTTTGGCATAAAAATAGAAAAATTTTTTGGGGGGGGGGGGGGTCGTGGGGGGGTTTGGGGGGTCCAAAAAGGGGCCCCCCAAAATTCCGGAGGAGGGAGCCCCCAACCCAAATCCCCGTTACACCTATGTCCCCCACCCATATGTAGGTGTGGCTGGCGAAAAAAGTGGGGGTGGGGGCATAGGTGTAACGGAGATTTGGGGTGGGGGAGGCTCCCCCCCCAACATTTTCTGGGGGGGGGGCCCCCTCTGGCGACCCCCCCCCAACCCCCCCCAGGACCCCCCCCAACCCTCCCCCCAAAAAAATTTTTCATTTTTTATGCCAAAAATCGCATTTTCAGCCGTTTCTAATGATAAAAAACATCTAACCATAAAGTAATTTTAACATTAGACAGTGGTTTTAAACTCAAAAACTTGATTGCCAACATGTTTCCAAGTCCAAGATAAGGACAATATTGAGTCATAAGATCCATAATACAGTTAAAAACGTGTATTTCTCGTAATAATAAACAGTTTAAGCCAGGGTTTTCTTTTTGTGTAAAATACTGTGTATTTACACAAAATAAATAAATTTACACAGTGAAAAACTAATTTACACACCAAAATACACAGCCACATTTTCGAAAATTCTTGCAAAAAGTGCTCTGAAAAAATAGTCTTCAAGCCCTTCATATTTAAAATAGCTCTAGCTTTTAGCTGGG
The DNA here is from genome assembly GCA_030248195.1 of Trissonchulus latispiculum. Taxonomy (NCBI): domain Eukaryota; kingdom Metazoa; phylum Nematoda; class Enoplea; order Enoplida; family Ironidae; genus Trissonchulus; species Trissonchulus latispiculum. Next base: position 37,048 of record JASAND010025572.1, read on the forward strand.
GGCTGCCGCCCCCAGACCCCCGCCGCTTTCCAATCATTTACCATGGTTTTCTGCATTACGACATGATTATAGGTTGTTTCTGCAAATACATCATTCTGCTTATCCGTTTGCGTATAATTTATTCACGTACAGCGTGCAAATATTTGTAAGATAGTATAGTTTATAGCTAGTACATACGATTCAATATCGTTTCTTGAACCAGGGGCGGATCCAGGGATGGCGGGCCCCCCCGTCGCGATTCGAAGGCAGGAAAAATTAAGGAGAGAAAGAGGAAAAAGGGCAAAAAACAAAATTTCTAGCCTTCGGCGCGAACTTCCTATATTTTAACCACATATTTATTGCATTTATGAAGAAAAAGCTTGAAATGCATCTGATTTCTCGGAGAAAATTACCACTTTTACCTAAAAATGTCCAGAATTTTTAAGAATTTTTTTAAGAGTTTATGAAAAGAATTAAAGATCCGAAGACCGATTTTATTGCAAAAACAAAAATTTCTTCAACTTCTGGGAGGCTCCGCCCCCCAGACCCCCGCTGGAAACATTTTACCGCCCCCCTCACGACATCCTGGATCCGCCAGTGTCTTGTACATATATATCTTTTATCATAAAAAGCAGTCTGAGCCACAAAAATTGTTGCTGTCTAGCACAATAGGTATATATTCAAAACGAAAGCTGAAAGAATGCAACTGTTCAATGCGTTTTTGCCGATAATTTTAAAAAATTTCTCAACTTCTGGGGGGCTCAGAATGGGTGTTTTCTGTCCATATTATGGAAAATTCCCCTACAGCAATTAAAGCTTCGAACCTTTTAGTACGTAACCAGAATGTGAAAAAATTATTCCAAAAAGTTGGAAAATTAAAGAAATGGTTTCAGTAGGCGAAGTTTTTTCAGAAATTAGAATTTGTCCAATCCTAGTTTTGGCATTTAATGGATTATATAATCTTTTTAGACTTTTCCATTGCGAATTTTATTACAATTTACAAAATTTCCTCAGCGTCTGGGGGACTCGTGGGTGACCGCGTGGGTTCTTCTGCGTTACACGGACGTGTCCCCCACGGACGTTACACAAGTGCAGTTGCCAGAACTTTTGATTGAATGATCCGAAAATAACATTGTTGCAATAAAATAACGCTTAAATTTATTTTATTTCGTATTATATCTCAAAAACAACACTTTTAGATTTTACACAGCTTCAAACAAAAATACACACTGAAATTTAAATTTACACAAGATTTACACAGGTCCGATTTTGAAAAAGAAAACCCTGGTTTAAGCCAAAAATTTGGACATTTTTGAAAATTTTTTCAAAATTTACCCTAAAAATACCCAATTGTTGGCCATTGCGAGTTGCGACTACCCCCCTCCCCCCAGTTGGGGGTGACGTCCCCCCTCAAAACGTTTTGGGAGAGGGTTGAAAAAAGGCTTGAGGGGGGCTACCCCCCCCCCCAACCCCCCCCCCCCCACCTTACACCTATGGGTGGGGGTACACAAAAAATTTGGGAGGGGGGTTTGGCGAAAAAAGGGGGAGGGGGGGGGTCGCGAAAAGTCGATTTGGGGGGAGGGGTAAGAAAAATTTTCTAGGAGGGGATCGGCCAAAAATTTCGAAAAAAGTCGGTTTTTCGTTAAAAAATTGAAAAATTTTCTCAGTTTACAGCTATTTTTAACGATTTTTAGCTTAATTAAGCGAATTCTAGCAAGTTTTCGCTAATTTGTGGAATTTTTCGAATTTTTAGCTAAAAATTTTCAAAAATTTAGGTAGGGGTTTGAAAATTTTTAGGGGGGAGGGGTCTGAAAAAATTGTTTTGGGGGGAGGGGTAGGAAAAAATTTTAGGGGGGTTGGCGACCCCTCCATTTGGGGGGAGGGGTCCCCCCCACCCCCCCCAACACACCTATGCCCCCACCCTCCGTTGGGAACCCCCCTCCAGATTTTTTGCCCAGCCACACCTATGCTTATGGACGAGGTATATACAGGACATCCCACATCCCCCCAAGTGTCTTACTTCTAGAAAAGGGGTGACTACTGATATAATCTTTTGGGGCTTAGAAATTGAGATTGGGGTCTTGTGGATGATGGGGGGAGATGGCATATTTGTAGAAAAGATGGGAGCTCTGGAATCCCTTCCCCTAGGTTCACATAACCCAAATTGGTTGTTAATACGTATTGCTAATTTTTGGCTACAAATATAATGATGAATGATGGAATGAAATGAACAACCGCCCCACAGTACGCAAACATTTCTACACATATATACGTAGGTTGGTAATGTTTGCAATCTGCACTGTGGACCCACCACGTAGACTGCACCTGTCCGCCCCTAGTCCCTACTATTCACAACAACAAGATATATCGAAATCATTATCAAAAGTCATTACTATATAATGCATACGTAAATACCGTTCACTCTTTCGTAAGACACACAGCTACTCAATGCCCCTCGGACAAGTGCAGTCTACAACTTTTGATTAATTTCATAATTTATTCAGCAAGAGCATTTCCTCATATAGTATAGACTTTTAAGTTAGTGATAAAATTTATCTGTAGAAATCTTTAAAAAACTGCACTAAGAAGAAAAAAAAAATTTTTTTATATACGTCATTAATTGTGACTTTCAATTTCCCAATGAATGGTCTATGCACATAGTAAAATTTCAGTTTATAATAAAAAATTCTTATATATATACTGAGTATATATATATACTATATAATTAAATTTACCAACTTAAAGTTAGTCCGAAACTCACTAAAAGAACGAAATGTCAGAAAATCTGTAAAACAGATTTTCTGGAGCAAAAGTTTTCCCCTTGCGTCGGTATGCTGCATCTCGCCTACCTACCCATAACTACCATACTACATTAATATGTAGCATTTTTCAGCAAAATCCAGGTAAAATATAATTTCCCTAGCAATGGTGGATGTTCTTCGAGGCTCTACTGATGACAGTAACCCTGAGTCTTCTGCTGACATGGTGAATGGTTCTGCTTCCGTCATTGCGCGTCCAAAGCATCCTCTGAAGTACAGGTGGACCCTTCACTACAAAGAGAACAATAGGCAAAAGTCCTGGACTGAGTGTATGGTCGATGTCACAACCTTTGACACGGTTGAAGACTTCTGGTCGTAAGACAAGTTTATTTATGTACTTTGCATTTTTCAATTTGTTGGAATATATTATTAACTTAAATATATATTGGAGAGAATTTAGTTATTTTGCGTTTATTGAATATTTGCATATTTATTGCATATATATATATACTTTAGTTAGATTTTGTTCGTACGCACACTATATATATATACTAGAGACGCACCGGGGCCGCCACTACCGGGGCCGGGGCCGGGACCTCATCGTGGCCCCGGCCGGGGCCTAGAAATTGGGGGTCCAAATCGAAAATTTTCAAAAATTTTCTTGAAAATTTAAATTTTGCAAAAATGTGTGACACACAAACGTTACTATAGTTGTTTCATTCATATCAGCGCGAAAACAAACGATTTGTAACACTTTTTGACTTTCGAAAATTCAAAATTTTGGTCAAAAAATGTCAAAAATTTACAAAATTTTGCTAATTTTTGGCCCCGGCAGGTACCAGGGCCTGACCACCGGGGCCGGGGCCAGGCCCCGGTGCATCCCTAATATATACCCTGGCTATTTCATTTGCAAACATTTCTGGGTAGAGGAAGTCTGGAGGGCGGCTCCCCCCTCCCAGGTCTCTGGGGGGCGAAGACAATTTTTTAAAAATGCTTAAGAATAGCTATTTTTTCTGCTGAGCTAAAATTTTAACTATTTTCAATTCAAATTTAAGCTTAAAACAGCTAAAAATCTCTAAAAATCAGGCGAAGCCGGAAAAATTTTTGAAGATTTTAAACACCTATTTTTCCGAGCACTTAAAGTTCGGGAGGGGGGGGAGGCCCGAATCCTTGTGCGGGGGCGATTCTAGGGATGGCGACCCAAGTCTGGGGGGCGACGCCCCCCCCCCTGTAGGAAAAAGCCAGCTATATACATATACAAGTAACAAAAATGCTCCGCACAAAAGAGGATAATATGTGTGTGTGTTGGCTGTATCGTATATATATCCTTCAAATATCCTTTAAATATATAATAAATATAAATAGGTATATCCTTAAATTCCGATTGAAGAAGTAAAGACAAAAGTTTCATAGGCACGTGACGTTATTTGGCACAGCAAATATTGGTGGATGGTTCCATGTCAAAAGTTGCTCAGCTCACTTAGAGCTTTCATTTGATACCAAGTTTGACCACTTTTGAAAAATTTTAGTTTTGACCCAAATCGCCTAAATACCCACCCCACCCCACGACAGCACTCTACAGCCACTTTGGGTACGCAGTTCTATGACAGAAGTTGCTCAGCTCACTTAGAGCTTTCGTTTGAAACCAAATTTGACCACTTTTAAAAAATTTTAATTTCGACCACTTGACCCCCTCCACCCGACTGACCCTCCCGACGGCAAAGTGGAACTAGCACAGCAAAATAGGTACGTCGGACGGCAAAACGGATACCGGGAATGAGCTGGGCGCACCAGAAAACCCCTATAGACAAATTTTTCGGAGGCCAGGTAAAGCCTACTATGGATCTCCAGGAAGCGGTTTCCGACTTGACCCTCCCGACGGCAAAGTGGAACCAGCCCAGCAAAATAGGTGCGTCGGACGGCAAAACGGATACAGGGAATTAGCTGGGCTTACCAGAAAACCACTATGGACAAAGTTTTGAGACGCCAAGTAGAGCCTAGTATGGACCTCCAGGAAGCGGTTGCCGACATGACCATCCAGACGGCAAAGTGGAACCAGCACAACAAGATGGATGAGTCCTACGGCAAAAAGGACACCGGGAATGAGCTGGGCGCACCAGAAAACACCTATAGACAAAGTTTTGAGAGGCCAGGTAAAGCCTACTATGGACCTCCAGGAAGCGGTTTCCGACTTGACCCTCCTGACGGCAAAGTGGAACCAGTCCAGCAAGATGGGTGGGTCTGACGGTAAAACTGACTGCGGGAATCGATTCTCCGTGCCAGAAAACCATTGTATGGAAGATCTGAGCTTTCAAAGTTAAATAGATAGCGAGAAATTTCGATTTTTCATTTTTCAAATTTTCTTCATTTTTGACGGGCCACTGTGGTCGCTAGGGAAGTGATAGAGAAACGCAACCTGGACCGTTAGTTAGTTCAATAAAATGTAATTTCCGAATATAAAAAGAAATCAGCTCCAGCTCGTAATGCTCGACCTGAGCGACGACCACAAAAATGGTCACTTTTCGCTATGAGCCGACTTTGCGGCGCCACTGCGGCGCTGTGGCGCAGCTGCGGCGCAAAAAAGTTGTGATTCTTAAATTCTTTAGAGGGTACTACTAGACCCCATAGCCCTTTAGGTTGGCCCACCGCTGCAGATCACGTGAAAGCGGCGAACATTATGTACAATACAACCATCAAATAGGAGAAACCGGAAAAAAAACATCGCCGCCATAACCGGTCCGGGGCGCAACTTTTTAACGGTAAGTGATACGGGGCTGAAACTTCACAGACATACTAAACTCGATGTGCTCTGCAATTTGCGCATGAAATCTGCGCAGCTTATTTTACACTGTCTCCAGCCACTTTTCACACATATTATAGGGGTCGCTGCCGCGACCCCTATGATACATAAGTATTCTGCCGTATATATACTTATTCTGTATTCTTTCTATAATACGAATACGTATTCACGTATTTGTCCTTGGCAATCAAGCCGACCTTTTTCCTATTGATTTGATTGTGAACCTAATCCTGTGTAACCGCTTTCCCCTGTGAAAATGCCCTGAAGATACTTTACATATACGTAGTGTTTAGATGTTCAGAAATGTTTAGATTGTACAATCATATCCAGCTGGCCAGTGGTCTTCCATATTCATCGGACTATTATCTTTTTAAGGTTTGCATTCATTGATTCATGTTTATACGTTTATTGACTGTAGTTTGAAAATTCGCACTTCAAGTATGGGACAGTTCAGTTCGAGTCATGAAATTTGGTTACAAGTCAGATTTGCAAAAACTAGTGATGTGCACTGGATATCCGGATATCCGGATAATTTTTATATCCGGATAATATCCGCTTTGAGAAAAATATCCGGATATCCGTGTACATTTCAGTCAAAACAATGAAACATTAGCAAATTTTTGACAAAAATTTCAAAACATTTTTCAAAAATTCCTCTGAAAATATTTTTGAAACGAAGGTTGCGGCTTGGTTGCATGATAGACATTCACAGCCAGGCGAAAAATTGACAAAAAATTGAAAATTTAACTGCAAAATCGAAAAATTTTCTTAAAGTTAACTTTGGAATAGGCGGATAACCGGATATCCGTTAACGCAAAATAGGCGGATATCCGGATATGAAAAAATATCCGGTGCCTATCACTAGCAAAAACATTAATATTCAATTCAGTCACAACACAAACCAGAAAGCAAGTTTCAAAATCTTGACTGATGTTGAACTTCTATCAGTCAAAGCAGATACGTCATTGTATTAAGACCTGCATGCTACAGCAGAGAATGCTTTAAGGTGGTGGTATCCTTTGTGCAGTGATTTTGTGGTGTTTCATAAAGACGCTATTGTATCTATATAACTTTCTTAATTTTGGGAGTTGGAAAGAGTTTTATACATCATTTTAAAGCTTATAATCAGTATATACAGCAGGGGCGGATGCGGAGGGGGGGCGGCCCCCCCCGTCGCGATTCGAAGGTAGGAAAATTAAGGAGAGAAAGAGGAAAAAAGGCAAAAAAACAAAAAATTTCGCGCCCTCAGCGCGAATTTTCTACTTTTTAACCGTATATTTATTGCATTTGTGAAGAAAAAGCTTGAAATGTATCCGATTTTTCAGAGAAAATTACCATTTTTGCCTAAAAATGTCAAGAATTTTAAAAAATTTGTTCAGTGCTTCGGTATAAAAAGAATTAAAGATCCGAAGACAGATTTTATTGCAAAAACAAAAAATTGTTTCAACTTCTGGGGGGCTTCGCCCCCCAGACCCCCGCTGGAACAAATTTTACCGCCCCCCCCCCCGTCACGAAATCCTGGATCCGCCAGTGATATACAGTACATTCACATGATGCGTTTACGATGCCAGCAAGACTAGCCAAAACGTTTGCCAAAATTTGCTGACATAACGGATGACTGTAGGCCGAAAATTTTTGAACATCCATTTTTCAAAACTGTGTAATCGGCCAAAAGATCTTTGTGTGTCATGATATAAAGGACATATAGGTCAACTTAGGTCTTAGCGATCGAGAAAATCGGCCAAATGCACAGTAACACGAAATTTCGCAAATTCGTACGTATTGAGTTTCAAGAAGTTTCAAGAAGAAGTTTCAAGTAGTTTGAAGAAGTATAGAGGTCGGGGAAAAAACCAAGGTAGTCACTTTTTGGACTCTGCAGAACTACCCAGTGGAGCAATCCGGCTACAAATTATTTTCTTATCAAGCCCTGTCTAGACTGTCATTTTGGTATATAAATCGCCTCTCTAGGTCCTGTCGTTAATTAGTAATTAACGGTTAATTAGCCGGGGTAAAAAAACCAATGGCGGGAAAAAAACCAACCGGTGGGAAAAAACCAACCCCAGTATTCGGTCAGGGTAACTCATATTAGCGATTTTATGCATGCGACAGGTAAAATCGGCGTCGCTGACTTCATATCTGCAGTTATTTTTGCGATATTCCTTATAATAAGTGAGAAAATCAAACATCAAAATTTGCAGCATCAACTGGCTAGGTTTCATCAAATTTGCCAGTTTCTATGTTAAAATGCAAAAATTTGTAAATCTTTCGAAATTCGATGAAATAAATTAAAATAAACGTTGTTTCAGTGTTTTTTTCGCGTATTTCTTTGTCCCAGAGTACTTTTTGGCCGCTTTAGCTGAGCCAAACAGCCGATCCGCCGAAATGAGGTTTTTACCGGCTAGCACAAAATTGCCAAGTCCAAATGCAATTTTGAGCTGTTCACGTGAAAGAACGCATTAAACTTGCTATGTGGATGACTTTTGAGCAACTAAGAACCATTTTTGGGAGTTTGGCAGCAAAAGCAAAAATTGGTTTTTTTCCCACCCTTGGTTTTTTCCCCATTTTGTAAAAATTCTGCTGGCAGCTTGCCAAGCGTCGCAGGAAGGCGAGAAGAAACTATTAAAAGTTATTATCTAACTGCTATGGAAAATTTTTTACAGGCCTTCAAAAATAGGCAAATTTTGAATATTTGGGGGGTCAAAAATGCCAAAATTTTCAAAATGTCACAAAATGCTCAAAAGTGGTCCGATTTAGCTCAAATTTGGTGTGGTAGGTGGGATGAGCCCTACCAACTTGCATGCAAAATTTGAGCCCGCTAGCTCATCCCCATCGCCCAAACGGGGGGGGGGGTTGGTTTTTTCCCCACCACTTGCGGGTTGGTTTTTTTCCCCGACCTCTATAAAGTTTGAAAATGTAAAGCTAATTTGAAAAAACTACATATATATAATACTTCAGTAGAATAAAAGCACCTTTTTGGGAGACAACTTGAATAATTTCAAAATATTTGGAAGGAATAAAAATAAACTAAGTACTGTTTCCTGAAAATTAAAATTAGTTTCACATTGGTATCTCAAAAGCTCCTGTGCTATAATTACTTCTTCTTCTTCGTCTTCGGCAATCGATCCATTGATCATACATCCGGCCATCATAGATGTCCGGTTTGTCGTAGGAACTCCACAGTTTCCTTTTCTCTCCCTAATACTCTTGACAGAATATGAGGGGAGACTCCAAAAATTCTTCTTCGTTCTGCATCCCAAGCCGGGCATGACAGGAACAAGTGGTGCACCGTTTCGGGTTCCATCCCGCAGTTTGGGCATAAAGCTGACGGTACCTTCCCAATCCGATAAAGATATTCTGCCAGAACCGGTGAGTGGCCCGTCCGAATTTGTGACAGGACGACCTCTTCCCTTCGAGTAAAATTCCTTCTAGCCGTTAGCTGTCGAGGTTTCCCTTCAGTGACATCATAGTAGAAGTCTCTTTTCCTGCTACCATGCCAGGATTCCATGATCTTCCGCCGTATGGCTTTCTTCTCCGTGCCATAATCCACTGGCAGGCCTGATTGACACTGTCTAGCTGCCTCCTTGGCAAGGCAGTCAGCCTCCTCATTTCCAGCCAGCCCGCTGTGGCCAGATATCCACTGGATATGGACTTTCGCTCCTTTCTCCTGGATTTTCACCAGATGCTCCCAAATAGCCTGTATCTTTTTGCTGTTTGCCCATACTGGGTCCACGTTGTAACTTCTCAACCAAAGATTGAGAATCTGTGCAAACCAGGACCGATTTTCCTCTTAGCCCCATTTGCAGTCCTCGCAGCTGCTCTAGTGCCCCTTCCAGGGCCACCGACTCCGCCCTGTAGCTAGAACAAAGTGCACCCGTAGCCTTTCTTCCTTGTAGGTACACGTTTTCCTCCTGCCACATGATTTTCCATCCGCTACCTCCGTTAATAATAAATTCTATTAATAATAATAATGATAATACCTCCGCTATAATTACTGTAAAGGCGGATAAAATAAACCATATTCCCGAAATTTTAAATTAAATTTCCACTGCAAACAACTGCATTTCCTTACCAACGTAGTATACCACTGGTTCAAAACATTTTGTGAATTCGGAAGTTTAACCACTGGTAAACCACTGGTAAACTACCACTGGTAGGGTACCACGGCATTGTGAATACGGCCCAAGAAGTTTCACCATCCTGTGTAGTTCAATGAAAACATCTACGCTTTGACACAGTGAGTGAACACAAAGTGGGCATTAGCTTCGCTGTTACCGTAACGATTTGAGAGCTATGGTAGCCTAATCTTGAAGATCTCTCCAACATTTGAAAATCTTGTCCGCCGAATTGAAAATTTTAATTTTGGTGCAAATCCAAAGATGAAAACTTGATGAAACGTAGCTGCGATAAGCTTCCAAAATTGAGACAAGTATGAATTCACCTGCGCAAATGAATTCACCTGCGCAAATGAAGTCACCTGCGCAAAATAGTTTTTCGCCGCCTGAAACATGAAAAATACCAATTTTTAGGTAGCTGAACTGGCTTTTTCCTGCAGGGGCGGGGGGTGGGGAGCGCGCCCCCGAGACTTGGGCCGCCCCCCTCCCAGAACCGCCTCCCCAGGATTCGGGCCTTCCCCCCCCAGAACTTTAAAGTGGCCAGAAAAATAGGGTTTTGAGGATAAATTTTGAAAACTTTTTCCTGCTTCGTCGGATTATTAGACATTTTTAAGCATTTTTCAGCTATTTTTAGCTTAAATTGAGGTTAAAAATAGTTAATATTTTAGTTCAGCAGCAAGAAACAGCTATTTTTAAGCATTTTTCGGAAAAATGTTCTCTACCCCCCCAGAAGTCGTGCCCCCCCAGACTCCCCCCAGAAATTTTTGCCTAGCAAAAAGCCAGCTGAAGAGGTTCTACCACAAGTTGTAGCAGACAGATTTTCCTGAAATAGTACTGATTTGTAGGCTTGCTACTACCACAATAAATCTAAGTTTCATTATAGGTCAATGCATGGCTGAAGATTATTAGGTTGAATACCAACTCAGCGCTTGCTTGCACAGCCTGCTATCCAAAACTAAAACAAGAAGTTTTTGAGAATCATGAAAATTATCGACTGATGTACATTATCGTCATCTTTATTGGAGAACCTTCAAATCTTCTCGTTCCCCGGCCACTTTCGATGCTTTGAGTGATGTAAAACTATTTTGCACGGGAAGAATTCTATATAGCACAATTTTGGACTGGGGTCTATTTTCCACCAGATTAAATTCGCACCAAAATTAAATTCTCGATTCGGAGACAAAAATTTTCCAAACTTTCGACGGTTCTTCAAGTTTCGACTAGCACCACTCTCTAATCTTAAGGGTTATAGCAAAGCCAAGGCAATGCAGTGTGTATGTTGCCGATCCCGTCTTCTCTCAGTACGCCAAAGCGTAGATATATTCATTGAACCAATAGCAAGGAGAAATTTCTAAGTATTTATATTGGAAGTCAGTAAAAGCGATTGTCTGGCCAGTTCTCAGGTGCCTGGCGAGCTGTGGAGAGAGAAGCTAAAAACCAACAGCCAGGTATTTTGATCACGCACATGGTATTGTATCCGTGGAAAACATCAATACGATCCTAGAAAGTTGGGCAAAGTTTAGTCACCCCCGTCCTTAGAATTGATGACTCTATTTACTATTCAAATTTCTGCTTTAGTTGATCAGCATAGACTGTCTAATACCACTTAGTGCGAACCCCGCGACGAATCATTAAATTTGCTTATTTTTTGCACACTCCCGGATAATTTATGAGCAAAAAATCACCCACGGCTTTTCCTTTCTGCTGCACGATGGTCACAAGCAGCGACATAAACAGTGTAAAGTGGCTGTACTTGTTAAATACAAATTAGTGCAGACATCGCAAGGGATCACTACGACGAAATTTTGCTCAGTTATAGCAAACATACCTTACTATATATTATGTAGGGGCGCGAGCGCCCTACATAATATGGGTATAAAAGGCGTCTGAGCGCCCCCCTGGAGACATTGTTGGCCTGGTGCCAGCTAATTAGAGGTCCGGGAGGGGTAAAACGGTTACCATCGTAAAGTACGCGAGCAGTACTACAAGTGTCAAGTATCCGTTTGGTTAAAATTCCGGACTTCGAAATTTTGCACTAGGCGGGTTTTACCGTACGTTTGTTTTTTCTCGGTTAATAACGCTTTTCGGAAGTGCATATGTCAGCGCAGTGTTGGAGCGATATGCCCATTTTGGCCCAATACGACTATTATATGTTGGTAGGCAGGGTCCTCCCATGCAACCTTTTTTGTCATTTTGGCACACTGCCAATTTTGGCTCTGTGCCAATACCCCAAAGTCAGACTTTCGCTATTTTGGCACTTCGGTTGTGTTCGACTTTTTTTACAGGCTAGCAGCTAGATCGGTTTGGTTTGTTTTATTTGAACATTTTTTAAATTTAAGGGGGATTTTTTAATTTTGCTCTGGAGCTTTCTGGAGATGGGCCCAAACTTTGTATTTTTTGACCTGTTTGGGCGAAAAGTTTCTAAGGCCCACTTTTACTAGAAATGCCCTAAAAGTCACTAAAAATGACGTTTTTCGGCCTTGGGGTGGTGCCCATATAAGTAAATCGGGGTCGCTGAAAACGATGAGCATACTGCCGATACCGCCCGAAGTGACCACTGGTCAGCATGATTGAGTCCATAAACGAGGGTATTTTTTGCAAGGAGGGCGGGTGTGCCGAAATGGACCGTTCCCCGAAATCGTCCCCACGGAATCTTTTTCGGTGCCCAAATCTTTGCCAAAGTAGGCAAATTTTCCGCCGTCGCCGGAGATTTTTTCATAAAAATAGCTACCTACGCATTTTTCGCCTAAATCCAGGTATTTTTGATAACTTTTTGCATTTCTACGTGCAAAATACGCCAAAAATTCTATTTTTTAGCTCGGTTGGCATAAACTATCCCTTCCGAAAATATCCTTACAAATACCCTGTAAGTTAGTTGTATATATGCAGGTGATACTTGAAGCAAATTACAGATTAGTTGTGCATACCTTAGCAGCAAGGCCGCACCCAGGGGGGTTCAAGGGGTCTAGGCCCCCCTTTTGGGATGACAAAACGGAAAATTTTTGCTATTTTTATGGCAAAAACAGCTATTTTTAAAAGATTTTCGCGCCTTCGGCGCTATAATTTACTTTTTGCAAGAAATAAACATTCAATGTGCCGCTTTTGGGCAAAAGTGCAAAAATTCTTCAACTTCTGGGGGCCCGCCCTCCAGACCCCCGTTGCGTTTTATCTTGGACCCCCCTTTTCAAAATCCTGGGTGGGGGCCTGCTAGCAGTTCTACTATACACGGACTTCTGACTGTTTTCTTGTCGGCCGTTATTTTCCTTCTTTAAAAACATTAGGCTACCGTAGGAAACCGATGAAGCAATAGAAGAGTGCGCCTTCATCCAAGTCTAATGCGTTGTCTTAAATTAGCAGTTTTAGCTTAACTGTGATTTGATCCGATACGCAGCGGACTAGTGGCTTTGTAATTTTAACACATGTCTAATTTGTAGTGATTGTGTTTGTTAGGAAGGTATCAAGCCTATGTGGGAAGACGCCAACAATTTGGAAGGAGGTCGCTGGCTCGTACATATAGATAAATCGCGAAGAAACACTCTTGATCAAATTTGGCGTGATTTGGTATGTCGGAATTTTTTTAAGTTGATGAGTTTGAAATTTGTTTGAGAGTTGGAATTGGGACAGCGCCTGTAATTATTATTTTGTAACAGATCATTTATCTCGCTGTTGCTATCTAAACAAAATTGTTATGCGAGCAACTTTTAGATACTTTACTCTATGCTTGTTCTTACTTCATGTGTCATCTTACCGTAACAGGTGACTCCCAATGCAGAGAGGATTATCGAACCCAATAGATATTTATGCAAGTAAAATTCTGGCTAGCTATATTTCTGCAAAAGTGCCTTTTCAAATGTTACGGAGCATGTTTATACCATTATTGTTACTTTCCTCTCCTGCTTAAATACGAATTTGTAAAAAGTATCATTGAAAGTTTCGAAAAAGGGTTGCTGCTGCTGCTGCTATTGTCTGTTGCCTGTTGAAAAACAAATTTCATAAAAACCGTGCTGTTTATGACCTTTTGCGACATATTATATTTCACAGTAAAGACAAACCCAAATTGTAAGAGTCGATCGATAGAAAGAGATGTTTTCCTTAATTCTAGCTGATGGCTGTTGTTGGTGAACAGTTCGGCGAAGACGGTGATCAAATCTGTGGCTGTGTCTTCAATGCGAGACAGAAGGGGGATAAGATATCACTGTGGACGAGAAACGGGAAAGATGAAGATGCCATTCGTCGAATTGGGTAAATAGTTTGATGACTCACTAGCATAGCCAGAAAAGAATTCGGGAGGAGGACTACCAAAATTTGTCGGGGGTTTTGTGGCGAAGCCGAAACGATTTTGCAGGTTCCCTGGAAACCGGGTATTTTGAACTAATTTTTTTTGTCCCAAACACTATATAATGGTAAAATAAGTAGCACTAAATTTAAGGGCAAAAACTTTTTGAAAAATGGTAGTCCACGCATTGCAGTGAAAAGTTCTGGGGCGATCCACAATTTCGGGGGGATCTCCTGCCATTCCCACCCCTTGGCTTCGCGCCTGGATGTATTATACACTCATATTATAGGGATCATTACCGCAATCCATATGATACATGTGCATAATAATACGTATATACTACATGTAAGTGCAGTTATTTCTGAGCATTTTTGTGTAAATGATTTGGTACGTAGTGGCTTTATTTTCCATAGTCATTTTCGTTTCGCATCGCATCCATTACGTACGCTTAGTTGGTTTGTACTTTTAGTCTTTTTCGCTGGCTAAGATTTTTTGTAACAAAAATCTTGTGATTCATTACACATTCCGTGTAAACTGATTGTTCCCATATGTGACTGTTCCTCCGCCTGAAGTTAAATGACAAATTTTCCTGTGAATAGGGCGCGGCTTGTCAAACAAAAGTTAAGGGTAATATACTACCTAGACTTGTTTCGGTACTTGGTTATGTAGTGTAGAAATACTTTTAATTTCTTTTAAGCCATGGAATTTCGTTTAAGGAGAAATTTTTATTGCAGGGGTGTCCTTATGGATAAGGTGGATTCACTGGATATGGGCATTGTATATGAAGTAAGGTTGAATTATTAAAGCAATCGTTTTAGTTCTCCTATGGTCCTATGATGTGTCGAAAGTTCCTGGAGACAGTGTAAAATAAGCTGCGCAGACCCAGCGCAAATTGTAGGCCACGCCGAGTTTAATATGTGTGCGAAGTTTCAGCCCCGTATCGCTTACCGTTAAAAAGTTACGCCCTGACCGGTTATGGTGGCGATGTTTTTTCCGCTTCCTTCTCGGTCGAATTGTCCTATCTTTCTGCCTCTTTCACGTAGTAGACCTAAAGGGGTATAGGGTTTGGTGGTACCCTTACGCCATTTAAGAATCTCAACTTTTTTGCTCCGCAAAACTTTTGTAGGCTTCAATTCACCCATGCAGTCTATTCAGCTTTCAGTCCCTTTTTTATAGCCATAACCTGTTGTTCAGAATATTGTGTGCAATTACTGAAGTGCACGGAACAGAAATTTTTAGCATTTTCTGTAGTACATACGTTAATATAAATTGCACAGTTTGGGGCAGCGAGCAGAGAATCGGGAGATTGTCCCGAGCAAAAGACGCTGTGGAGTATCGAGTAAAAAAGTTGTCGTAACCTTATTCTTAGGTGCTTTTCATAACTTTAGAAAGATGTTACTTTAGCTTGAAATAGACTATCATGTCAAAGAAAAAGGTCCGTGAGTTTTTTGTGTAGAATGGTATGTCTGATTGGCACTGAGGAGGCTCTATATTATAGTCGGTGTCGGCGCTCCACCGTGGCTGGGTAAAATGTTGTAATTCCCCATATTGACATTTTCACTCATTTAGTAATGTCTTTGCATTATATATTTGTCGTTCTGGAGCATCCTTCCTTCACCCCTGTGTTAAGGTGATGATTCCTTTTGGGCACGCATTGTTGATTGACGGCCCAATCCAAGACCAAATTTGATGAAACTTTCCGAAATAAGTTCTTTTAGCATTCTAACACCCTCCGCGCAATCCCGCTTCAAAAATTCGACGTCTCTGTTCAGGGCAATTTTTGCCAATTTCTAACAGTTAATAGACAGCTACGATTATATATTCGTTCGAAAGATTTTTTGAGTTCTACATTTTTCTTTCTGAAGTAACTTTATGGCGTTTTGCTATTGTGAGATATTACCAGTTTAATTAGTTTGGCTTCCAAAACTTGTCATTTTTGTAAAAATCATAACCAATTGTTTCTTGAGCTGTGTAAACCGTATTATCTGAGGCCTGATAATCTTCCAACTGCTGTCCCATAGGCTGCTATCATAAAAACTTTAGTTTTTACATAAACACGACCAAATTTTTTCCAGCGATTGTGGAGCATTTAGTATGCACGATAGCTTGCCATTTAGCAGTTGTATTTTACACAAAAATTCCCCGGGATCCTTTTTTAGTTGTGCCGATTGCTGCTTTCTAGCTAGAGTGGTCGCTTGCCAAAGTTGGAAAAAGTAGGCAAAAACCAGGTTGTACATACACTTTCGTCAATTTTCCCGCTACGAAGAGCGATTTCCTAACAACTATAAAAGGGCCCTCAGGTATCTGATAGAGGTATCGAATATAATCAATATATATAAGCAATCAATCAAAGTAGCGGATGAGTAATCATGGTTCAAAGTTGATGTCTCCAAAAGGAATCACCACCTTAACTATATAGCTTGTAAACCTCTGGAATAATAAAAAGTTTGATTTCAGCAACAAAGAGAAAACAAAAATTTGAATAATTAAGAATAATATTTTTGGCGTTAATAAGCAAGAGTAATAATAAGAGTATACCCCTAGGCAGGCTCTCTAATAGTACCTGGTTGAAACGTCGATACGCTCACTCGCTGTATGCTCTTGTTAATGCTCGAAATACAGACTATGCGTGCGCGAATTTTGTACCTGCTTAAAGGTGATAGTAGTAGTAGTTAAAGGTGAGCGATAATAGTAGTAACTTTGAATTGCGCTGTCTTTTTAGAACCCAAAAGCAATCGCCACCGTAAATCGGCTCTGAGTGAGAGGCAAGCTTCCAAAAGTTGCAGCTGGCAGTTGAATGAAATTGGCTCAGTCCTCTCAATGGATTGGTGGATTATATTAATTTGTCTTTAGACTGGAACAGTAAGAGTGTAAACATAATTAATAGTTTGCTTCTGCGTATTTTAGAGACACAAGGACACTCAACAGAAGACCGGATCTGCAGTGAAAGCTCTGATGCGGTTACCTTAATTTGTCAACTATGTTGTTTTGATTGTTTGTTAAATACGTAGGTTTTTGCCTGCTTTGTTGCGACTAATACTGCAAATTTGTCTTTCTCGTGGTGTGTTCTATCAAAATTGTAAATTTTATACGTCGAAAGTTGGGCAAGAGCAGGTCGCATTTTGATTGGATACTATGTCACAGTACATGTTATTTTGAACTTGTTTATATGGAATGGTTCTATCTACGTTTGTTTCTCAGTAAACTGTTACCATTTGTTGTTTTGTCTGACCTGATTTAAGTCTGAATCGACCTGAGCACGACTTTTTCTGTGAGAGTGCTAATTGAACTGAAGCTAAAAGTTGTATTAGTTAGGTATGTGACCAACGGAAGCTGGTTCATGGGTTACGCGTTGCCTGTTGCAGTCTTGCTGTCCTGTCATTCATTGCTTGATAATTCGGTGACGACTGTGCTCCGCTCGGCTGTTTGAGAGCACCTGTTGCACTAACAACGGTCCCAAACATGCGGAGTGTGGGAATACGTTTTTTTGTTGGTTTGCCCTGCTTTGTGGCAGCTTTCTTTTGCAAATTCAATTTAAACTAGCTAGAAGGTGTTCCAACCTATACTTGTAGTCAAGAGTGAGTTACAGGGTTTGTTAGGTTTACATTAGTACTGGACAGATATCGTTTACTGAAACTGTTTCTAGGTGGGTTTTTAGGTCAAAATTTCTGGTCGGGGCAGTCTGGGGGTTTTCACTTCCGGTTGGAAGGGCAGTTTTTCAAAATTGTTAAAGCTAGCTAGTTTGTGTTGCTAACTTAAAATTTGGCAATGCTTACTAAAGTTTAAGCTTGCAATTGTTAAGCAAGACTTAAAAACTGGCGACGCTTGGAAGGATTTTGAAAGTTTAACCTCATCTCTAGTCTCGAATCCTGGAAAGGCGATAGACAACAGTGTAGGAGCAGAGCTCCATTCCCCATCCAGGAAAAATCCAGTTGGGCCGTAGGCACTACCCATTCCGGTTGCGATTCTTGTTTTATACATGAAAAACTGTCTGTGGATATAATTTAATCTAAAGATAAAATGTTAACAGTTAAATTCCAATTGACAGATGCAATGTATTATTCTACTTCAAATACAGATTTCTAAAGCTCTGATTAAACTTTCAATAGGCCAAAATTAGTTCGCCAGTTCTGGTTCCGGTTGCGGAAATCCTTCAGTTCCGGTTTTAAATATTCTTCAGGGTCGGGTTTCTTTTAATGTTCTTGGTGGTGGACATCGTCGCGAACATTTATAGTTCACAATGGCCGCTTCGGATTCGCCCAACACCTGCACTTTTGATTGTATATAGCAAACCAAAGTAGTGGTGGGATCGGAGGTCCCTCCGTGTACTTGCCACGTGTAAACAGAGTCACACGCGTAAATTCAATAGCTTTCTTGTCTATACTGTAAGCGTTTTGAAATGATAATGCACGTGCTCCCTTAATTTTTCAACCTACGTTGGTCTGTTTTTAGCATAATTATCCACAACTATTCTTGCCATGTCGGAAGGAAGCGGGGATTCGGCTGCTAATGTAAGTTTTGGGATATTCCTATCGCATATATGTACAATATTTTAAGCTTACGGGTCGACTTACAGTTGTATCAGCCATAGTTATGTTCGCAAGATTCCGCATATTTACGTTTGCTGTAATAGCAAAATGTCTACAACAACTGCCAGTTCTGAAAACAACTGAACGCTGCCGACTGCAAAGGTTATACGAAGTTAAAAGCTGGTAAATCTCTTTGTTAATAGTTGTCTCTTAGCGGTTCACTGTTCAAAATTGTGTAAGGATTTCGCTTACAATCTCTAATGTATTGTTACGTTCCTGTTAAAATATGTAGTCTGAATAATCGTACTCAATATATTTTTGGCAAAGACCAGGGAATATATGGTTTTCTCGTCACCTTGTCATGTTGTTGCTAGGCCGCTGCTGTCGGTGAAAATCCGAAGCCCGATGAAGCTGTACCTGGGACTGATGGTGAAGCCACTGTGACAGATAAACCTGATACTTCCAGTACAACTTCTGCTGCAACTACGTCGTCTTCCAATGGCACTACCACTGCTACAAGTATATACACAATATCCCAATTGATAAGCATAGGCAGCGTTCTGTTTGTCATTTGTGTATGGATTCCTGTGTTTTACGATAGATACTTACATAGTTTTTTTACAGCAAATAGGGGGAAAGGGTCTGGTTAGCAACCAAAGAATGATTGGAAACTGCAGCTCGGGTGGGATTATAACAATCCGGATCCGGAAGCATTTTTGCAGGAGTGATGGAGTATACTTGAGACTGGAAAACTATTACTGCTAGCATTAATTTTGCGACAAATTACATTGAAAATTTATTTTTAAGCTGATAAAAATAATATAGTAAATGCTTAGAAGCGCTTGAAAATTTTCTATCAAAAGTGCAAACAGGCTCTCTCAAAGCTTTCATGTTACCTGCTGCCCTGGCTTCCCACAAGCTTTGCCCTGATTTAATTTATATTGGAATGAATTTGGTTGCTTGAGTAATTTTAGCTACCAGCACCACGGCCACTACGCCAACGGCCAGCGTTCCAAGAGACGCTTTCATTAAGCACCCACTTCAGCATAAGTGGACTCTCTGGTTTTGTAAGGCGGACCGTACCAAGCCATGGGAGCAGTGCTTGAGACAAGTGACTGCCTTTGAAACTGTGGAAGACTTTTGGTCGTAAGTCAGATTTTTGTAGAGGATTTTGAAGGCTGCACAGCAAATAATTATTATAAATGGGAAATTGGCGAAAACCTAAGCTATGCTTTTACTTTATATGTATGTAAATTTTTTAAAGGTACAGTGAAACTGTTCTTAAAATTTTAGAGTGTAAAAATATATCTGTATATTATACTCTGTTGTAGTTGTTTGTATTGGACAATAATATGTCCGCATAGTTGTCTGTGGTTTTCTAGACTTTACAACCACATTCAACTGGCTTCCGGGCTTTCTTTTGGATCTGACTATTATCTCTTCAAGGCTAGTGACGTTTATTTGTAATCGTAACTAATAGTTCTTTCTGCGTAGCATTCCTGCGGGCGGCAAGAATTATCTATCTTTCGTTATTCTAATGTTTTTTAACAAGAAAGAAGAGTGTACATAGACTGGTCCTTTTACCTATTTTGTCGTTCTTGTTTTGTCGGCGGAATGTGTTAGTTGCGTTGTGAGTTTCCTGTGGCGTTTACGACAATTTTTTGGGGATTAGGTCGTTGAAATAGCTAACCATAATTCTCAAGTCGACCATTATTGAAGCGAGTCTACAACCGCTGGCGGATCCAGGATTTTGTGACGGGGGTGCGGGTCTCCACGGGACAAATTTTTTACCAGGGGGTCTGACGGCGCGCCCGAAGTAGAAGATATTTTTGTTTTTGCAATAAAATCGGTCTTTAAATCTTAACTCTTTGCATTTTGCATAACTGCGAAACTTTTTGAAACTCCACAAAAATTCTTGCACATTTCAAAATTTCTCTTTGAAAACACTATGCTGCTAAGAAGAAAAAAATTCGCGCGAGAGCGTGAAAATTTTTGATTTACCCTTTTTATTCTTCTTTAATTTCCATACCTTTGGAATGAAGACGGTAGGAATCGGACGGCCGCCACTCCCTCCCCCCTCATGGGCGTATCCAGGGGGAGGGTTTTGGGGGTTGAAACCCCCTCCTTTTGGGTTAACTTTTATGAATACTCCATTACAAAAAGTGCAAATTTTTGTCAGAACCCCCTTCGTTTCAGTAAATTTTAGTTAAAGCCCCTCCTTTTCAAAATCCTGGATACGCCCCTGTCCCCCCTCCCTCTGGATCTGACCCTATCTACCACCTTCAATCTCAGATTGAGTTCGAACTCATACCCTGTCTCCAAATTGTAGAGATCAATTTTAAATTGCACGCTAGCTCTTTTGCACTTTGTTCTTGCTTCTGTTGGTGCTTTATGATCTATATATTTGGATGTAGTTCCCAAAAATTTGTACATATTGATTCGTACTGATAGATTATTCAAGTTTTGTCAAAGATACGTTCTCTTTTAGGAAGGGATCAAACCCATGTGGGAAGATGACCGTAATGTCCGTGGAGGCCGCTGGTTGGTCACCGTTGATCGTATGAAACGAAATGACCTTCTGGATCAGTATTGGCTGGAATTGGTTAGTATCTAGGAGGCTTGAAAACCTATAAGATTACTGTGAATTTTTTGCAAAAAATGCTGTAAATTTACGTCGTCGAGCATAAAAATAGGTTGTCAAAGCTGAAGCTGTATGAGGGCACAACGGCATCCAGCAGTGCAGCACACGTCTTCGAGAGTTAGGTCAACAAATGTGAAAAACCGTCAGGAGAAAGGTGTAGGGGGAATGGAATTGCGCCGTTGACCAGACGGATGCTACCAGGGGACACCTGTGGTTATCTCCAATTGATGTGGTCTATGTCCTTCGGATTTCCCATGGAGATGGTTCCAAAACCCCCAGGTTGTCTTCATTCGGCTTATGCATTCTTCGCATATTTTTCAGTTGTGTAGTTTCAACATTGTAACTGTACTGAAAATGTTTAGGTACATTATCTTAAAATGTGAGACTGTGGGGTGTGGGCAAGCGTGGATATAACGTTATGTGAAGCGATGGAGGAAGCCAGAAATGTGGCCACGCCCCCATCCTCCTAGTCAAAGAGCAAATGAAAATTTTATAATTCAAACTGGAGAAAATTGTTGGGTATTTTTAGTTGATGGCGATGGTTGGTGAACAGTTTGAGGACTATGGAGAGCATCTGTGTGGAGCTGTGGTCAATGTGAGACAGAAGGGCGATAAGGTATCCCTGTGGACAAAGGACGCTTCCGCCGATGATGCCAATCGAAGGATTGGGTAGGAATGTTTTGTTTAGGTGTTGTGACTCCAGAGTTCCGACACGTCAGGCGGTGAAATGTTTCAAAGAAACGGAAGGAGGGAATGAAATCCAGTAACGTATAAATTATGAAATGGTTTTTAGCCGAGTTCAGTTGTTGTTTAAGTTTGCATTCTCAGAAAATAATTTTGTATATTTATGGCTCATTTACGTCACGTGAAAACGGCAGTGAAAAAAGTAGCACTGGTACATTCTTTTTGAGTATTTTTGATTTTTATTGTATTTGTGTCGTGATCTCTGAAGGTCGATGCATGCAAGAGTACATAATACATAAGAGTTTGACAAGCGTCATACGCTATGTAATATCAGCTCGGTACATTCTCTGCACGATATCGGCTTACCCCCCCCCCCTAAATCAGACCCCCACTTATCAAAGCAAATCGAACGCTATGCTTGCACGCTAAAGCTCGAAAGCACAACTAGTCAGTTGGTTCAAAGTGCGTCTGTTGCGTGTAAACATAGCGGGCGAATTTCTTTGACAATTTATTGGGGGGGGGTCACCCGATAGCGTACATCGGATGTTGCGAGCTGATAATACATAGCGTATGACTCTTGTCATACTCTTATGTATTATGCACTCTTGATACATGGTCTAACGGAACAACGGAGAAAGATCAAAAGGCTATAGTGTCTATCACCACTCATCGGTTCACTAGAGCAACGGAGAAACCAAAGTTTTTGTCTAAAGCTCTGTTTCACGGTTTTCCTAAAAACGCAAACTATGATTACAGCTGAAAGTAGAATCACCGTTTCTCTATTGGTCCGGTAAAACGTAACCCGGAAAGACGGGAATTTCTTCTTCGGTCCTGTTCTCCGTTGCTCTGTCGGAGCATTAACCCGCCTTAAACCTGTGTATCTTTGATATTGACAGACTTTTCTGAACTTTTTAGGCAAATTCTGAAGACAAAGTGTAACCTGGGTGATACTATCCATTACGAGGTAAGTTTTAAGTTTTTTTGCAAGATTTGTTTATTTCCACATCGGAACTACCAGGCGGACGTTTCCGGCCGGCTTGGCTGACAAACGCAGGCCGACTTCTGAGAAAGTCGGCCGGCGGGGAACGGATAATCGACTAAAATCTGGTTCGGTGAATCACACCATTGTTAAACCGATTAAAGACTTAAGATTTTTGTAAATAGAACTACAATTTTTTATATGTTTTTAATGGGAACGACCCTCTCGGTGATTATTTGTCCATTGCTAAACTGTTACTTCACAAAAGCCTTCACTTGTTATCTGTTACGCGTATTGTATAATATTGTTAGCTTTAACCCTCAGATTCGCACTGCTGTAAACTAACAAAAACGTGAAAACAATGAAATGGAAAATAACTAAGTTATTGTAAAATGTGCTAAATACTCTGGTTCTTTTTTATTATTTGTTTCAGGCTCACACTGATACTTCTCAGAAGAACTGTTCTATTGTGAAGCCACGTTTACGCATTTAAAATTTGTTAACGAAAAAGAAATATTTGCTGTAATTCAACATTGACCGTGCCTTGCTTTGCAACTAACGTTATTTGTTTATTGTGCTTTGTTTCATTTTGCCAGGCTTCTATATTTCTCTCTGGCGCAGCAGAGCTTCTTTCAGATTTGGCTATGTTTATCTAAGGCTACTGTTCTGTACGAGTGATATTTTTTACGGTATTTTGAATGCGTTCAATATTTTTCAAGTCATTTAATCTTGTCCGAGTTTGTGTTTTCCAGATATACGTAATATTGTAGTTTACCGTTGTTACAGTATGAATTATTTTATTTTTGCCTTTCGCCCTCGTGTGCTGTCTTTAACGTCAAATACTGTATACTTTGTTTTTATAAATATCGGAAATCTTTTCACACGTACGCAATTTAACTAACCTAGATTATTGTTACTTTTTTTCGAATGCTTGAGCTTGATCAGTTATTGGATACATATGGATAGAAAAAGGTGGTGGTTTAAAAAATTTAAATAATATATACATTATGCAACTTTCTAACTATAATGGCTGCTGCAGTTATTGCATACAGTAAAAGACATTTGTATTTGATTTAGTTGGATAGGTTAGGATAAAGTTGGAAGTGGGTCGCTACTTCGTGGTGGCTACTCTACCTACTATCCGCGCCTCGTAGGCGTACCAATAACAGTGAGATCGTCGACCCACCTGATAGTTTCAAATTTAGACGTTTATCCTTAGCATGTTAACGGTTTTGTGGTAAATCTATTAGATGGATCTCGAGCTGCGAGTCATGTTTCGAACAGAACGGTTCTGTGATAACATTGAATCTATCTCGATCGAAGAGTACAGTAGTTGTTTCGACAGGTGTTATGAAGATAGTATAAGTAGACATGACCTCTATTTCAGTTCAGAATTCTGTATAGACTCCAATTAACGGGTTCTATGTAGTACGACCAACGACTAAAATTTTGTATTGCGAACTTAAAACACTGGGTCGATGAGCTGATCAACTTTTGTATTAGAATTATCTTGAAAACGCCCACAATACTAGGGGAAGTTGCCCAAATATGGCCAAGTGCCGAATATGGCCAACGTTGACTTTGGATAGTTGTGTAGGTTGCTTATCAAGGTGAATTAAAATAAAACTTTCGCAGTAGCGAGATATACATGTTGCTATTGGAGTGGCCAACTTTCAGCAAAAACTGTCCAGTATTAAATTAAGCAAGAATTGTTTTCTAATTTTAGTCAACTTTTGATTTTCGAACCAGTTACTTTATGCGGCCGGAAAGTTACTTTTTCAAGACAAGGATTCTCAATTGCAGATGAGGTTTAACTAACAATTTTTATATCATTTTATAGAGAATTGTTTGTAGATTATTCCTGCAAAATGTCAAAACTTAAAGTTGACCCAGTAAAATTTTTTGTGCAGGAGAACTAATTTAGGTGCCATTTTCAACGATGTGCCCTAACATGGCCAGCCGAAATTTCGTGAAGGCCCAAATATGGTCAATGTAAAATCTAACCTATTTTACATGTAAAAACACGGGTTTTTCAGTTGTAAGATCTGGCTGATTTTTGCTTGAAATCTTAAAGTAAGAGCTTTGGCGAATTGATAAATGAACTTTTGATGTAATTATTCATAAAAAATTTGCTTAAAAACTGATGATTTCAGTAGAATTAGCAGTAAACCTTTATTGTACAAATTTTAAAACTAAAAATAGTTTTATGAAACATAATATAGTCTCAGAGGTTGAACACAATGTTTAAAATATTGTTTTGTTTTTGAAAATACCATATTTTAGCGGTTTTACAAAAATGCTTTGATGTTGCCGCTATGATAAAGCCTGTGTCCATATTTGGCACCTCTTGTCCATATTAGGAACCCAGGTGTCCATATTAGGAAACTTTTTCTCCTATCTTTCTGTGCTAAAATCGGATTTGGCCATAATTGGGCAACTTCCACTACAGAAAATTTTTTCGGATTTTAAAAGTTTTCTCCAATAGATACTATGGTTGGCTAGCCTTTGAAAACTCCTGGCAAGTTTAGCAGCAACTCTTGAACTAAATCCAAAATCACGTATTCAAAAAGCCTCAATTGGGGGGAGGGGAGAACATAGTTTACTTGATGCTAACTTTCTCAAAACTTGACCAATTTAGCACAAATTTTATGTGGGTGCATTCCAACATATATTTGCTTGATTGGTAATGAAATTTTAAAATTTTAATGAACCAAAAAATTTCTCCGATTTTGCTGAAAAGTTGTATATCGCAGGATTGTTCCAGGAATTGTTTCGCAGGATCGCATTGTTCCAGGATCGCAGAACACAAATCTGAAATCCATTTTTCGATTCACATTTTCGTTAGTTCAATGTAGGCTATGTAAGCTTATACTGAACAAAATGCGAATCGAAAATGGATTTCAGATTCGTGTTCTGCGATCCTGGAAACCCCTGTATACAACTTTTCAGCAAAATTGGGGACAAAAATGTTTTGGTTCTCCTTCCCCCTTAAAAACATAAGATTTAAAATTTTTAAAATTTTGTTACCAATCAATCAGACATGTGTTGAAATGACCTCACACAAAGTTTTAACCAATTGGGTCAAGTGTTGAGTGAGATAAAGCATTGGGGGGGAGATAGTTTACTTGGGAATATGGGGGAGGGGAATTGTTTACTTGATCCAGCTGTTCAGCTAATCAAGACTTTTTGAACGATACCCACCTTGTGGTTATTGGAATGGAATTATTAAAATCCGAATATTTTGAAAGCGGTAAATTTTTGTGAAATAAATGGTTATAGAGCAAAATCATTTGGTTGTGTGTGCCATATTTGAATCCCAGATTTGTGCGAAAACCACCTTCATGCAATTCAGTGCAAATATCTTTTGACTTACTCAGTGCTAACAATTATAGAATTGTCACGAGGCCTTGAGGTCCTTCGAAAGTTCTGTTGTGGAAGCGTGGAAATCTGGTCCGTGTAGGCCTTATGACGGTTAGGGTTGTGGGTCGTTGCTCGTCTTAGGCATCAGTGAACACTAGGCTTTTACTATGAAGCAGAGGGCAAGGTTATAACAAAGACAAGATTTAGA
Organism: Trissonchulus latispiculum; assembly: GCA_030248195.1. Classification (NCBI taxonomy): domain Eukaryota; kingdom Metazoa; phylum Nematoda; class Enoplea; order Enoplida; family Ironidae; genus Trissonchulus; species Trissonchulus latispiculum. The sequence continues at coordinate 63,375 of JASAND010025572.1, forward strand.
GTTCAGTTCACGGGTACAGACAAAGGCAAGCGAGCTACCAGAAACAGCACACAGCCCACCAGCAACAGTGACTCAAAACACAGACTTTTATACTTCAGCTAGCTCCGCCCCTCACGTGTTACCGTATCTCCCCTTTCTAATGACGCCTTGTCGAAAAGTCAAAAGCTCTTTCTATCAGAAAGCGTAAAAAGTTAGGCGGACTCTTTCAAGCCTTTCGCTGACGAAGCTTTGACTCACACTTTCAGGCTTGTTTCGTAATACAAGAGGAAACATAAAAACTTGGAAAATTAGAACAAAGTATCCATCAACTGTCAAAGTACAAGTCAATTCTAAGAACTAGCAAAGTCACGACTATTTCCTAAATTCACCAACCAATAACAAAACATCAGCACAACTCTCGCTTTTACGTAAGAGAAAACTACTTCTGCCTGCCTTCGAGAACTTAGAATAATTCGAACGTAAGGTTTTAGGTACGTATACTCTTAGATAGGGTTTAATCAAACTATTAATTTCAATAATTTTGATACGTAGGAATTAATTTTAACTATTAAACGATATATTATTTAGTTGTGTCTTAGGATTTATACACCTGTGACAGAATTTAGGCTATTCGTCAACCGCCACTGATTACTCTTGCCTTAGTAAATTGTGTGAATATGATGTTGGTTAGTTGCTTCACACTGTATACATCATACCTAGGGGAAACATTACAACGCGGCATTACATTACCAAAATGGTCTGTATAACCGGTAACAATGGATCGCAATTATTTCATGTATGGAAAATCGGCGAAGTCAAACAATTTTTGAAACTTAACCAAAAAGCCTAAAAGCGAGGTACTTTCTGGACACCTCTGTGAGTGACGGTGAAGTCCAAAAAAGTTGAGGTGGGGAAAGCCCAGAAAGGGTCACCCCCAGTGCGGGCGGATCGAGAGTTTTCGACCATCCCCAATTTTTCTCCCAGGTTTTTACTCCCCATGTTTTTACTTTTCCTTGGGTTCACAAGAGTTGCGTTTTTGCAAAGCTTCTCTTTTTCAATCGCTATCACCCTCCATTCCAACGATGACTACAACATGTGTAAAAACACCCCTCGGAAGGGCAAAAGGGTAAAAAAGGCTGCAGAAAGGAGTCGGAGGGTACGCCGAGTACTCAGACAGGAAAGTTGGAAAATGAGACATGGATTAAAGTAATCTAACGATACGTCCTGGCCAAGTCTAATTGCAAAATCCTTAATTTCTAAATACCAAGCCTAGATTGCTCATTGTTAATCTACTTAGCAAAAAAATCAGACTTAGCATTAACTCCGTTTGAATCCAATCTTTTTATTTTGATGTTGCTTTGCCTTGGTTCCTCAACAAACCAATTTACAATTCCATTGATTCGCCGGGTGTTTTTGGTTTAAAATTGTCTATTTTGGAACTAAAACTGAATTTTAAGGTTTTCTTTCATAACAGTACAAGCAGAAAACAGACAATTTCCGCTTAGTAGTGGTGAGGGGGTGCGTCAGTCCGACAGTGTAAAGGCGTAGGCCGGAGTTCTTAACACCGAATTACGCCATATATGCCGACAACCCCGCTAAGCAGACCGCTTTACTTCGCCAAAACACATGCATATATTACATAATCATAACACAGGGATCGATACCATCACAACACTGCACTATTTACAAAATCAACAATAAAACAAAACTGGCACCACAAATTACACAAGAATACATAAATATGAAATAGCACATACACGTTACTGGAATAAATACTCATTAAAAGTATACATACAAATCGGGCATGTCACGGATAAAAAAATATTACCACACGTACTTGGAAGCAACTAGACTAGACATCAAACTCAGTCTCAGCATCCCACATGAACATACAGCGTGACGGTTCCATTCTGAACAATTATTCAACAACACTTTCAGTTTAGTTCAATACAGACTCAAAACAAGGAACAAAAACATGATATTCGTGAGAAACAGACAAGACCCATAGTATAAAACATGTTAAACTCTCAGTCAACTTTTTAGAGCGTTCTATCGGAACGTTTACTCCCCCAAAACCTAGTTTTCCAAATGTCTGCAAAGAACAGGCCCTTGAAGAAACAGTTGAACGAGTTAAGTTTAGTTTAATAGTTCAGTTTACACGAGTTCTGAGGAGACGCAACATTGCACAGGCAGTCAGACAGCGATAAATTCGACAGCTCAGACTAAGCACTTATGAACATAATTATTACAAATATACATAAAATACACTCACTCACATGCATACAAATAAAAATATAGAAGAACAGCCATAACAGATTTAATGCGCAATATTGATAAAGTATATATATACAAAAAAGTGCCTAAAATGTGAAATCACGCATAAACAGCAGGCTAAAAATGGGCTAAGCTTCAAATAGCTAAAGAGTCCTTTATTAATCGTTTCATTGTGTGCACAGTTGTAGAGACAGATGAGCTAGGACTCCGAGTTTCGTATTTAATCTAAACCATGAAAATCAAATAAAACAAAAATAGCCTAAACAAATTTTTGAATGAATCAACATTATAGAATACGCTTGTTGTGAAGAAGCACAAACTTAAAAATCAAAATTAGAGCAACAGTGTATAATTGTTGAAAAGAGGAGTAAGCCCGTCACGCGCAGAAGATGTAGAAGGGAATCGTTTAGCGGATTACTCTTCCTCTAATATAGGACAAAATCATGGACTCTTGACAATAGTGTTGTTAATCAACCTTGTTCAGACCAGCAGCCCGGCACTGTTGGAGACAAGGGCGCACCCAGGATAAAAGGGGGGTCGAGCCAAAAATTTTTTGCTTCCGCCAAACGCGCTTACGTGGGGGGGGGGCAACAATTTTCAACAGTTGTTGTTGTTGTTGTGATTCCGATCGTTGGCAAATGTCAATTGATCCGGACACCTGATAGGCGCCCGCATTCCCGGAGAAAGGCAGTTACATTACAATTGCAATTACATTTCAACAGTTCAGTGTTGCAGCAGCACAAGTGACGAATTTTGAGTATATATAGTCATTCACCCACTCGGGGGGGTCTGGGAAATCCGTAAATGGAAACCTTTAAAACTAAGTTAATAAAAAGATGAGAAATTTTTTGACGTCATGGAAAAATTTGTAATGGAAACCTTGAAATGATCTGAATAAAAAGCTCCGCAGGCGCAACAAATTTGAACCAGAAAACCGTGCGAAAGTTTTTAAAAATCGAGATGGAATGGTACCGCAGGCTCGAAAAATTAAAACCTTGAGCTACAAAAGCGCCGCAGGAGCACAAAATTTTAAAAGCTGAAACAAAATAGCGTCGCAGGCACAAAAGTTTTTAAAACTAAGATATAACAGCGCCGCAGGCGCGAAAATTTGTCGTATTTTGTAGTTTTATGCAATGAGAATAGCTTAATTTTGGCCTTCTCACATGAAAATTCCCGGGAGGTGGGCGAACAAAAGGGTGTAGGACCCCCAACCCCCCCCCCCTGGGTGCGCCCATGGTGATGGTCATTGCCTTAGTAAATAGGTCAAATAGCCAACGGAAAATTGGGCCAATGAATGCCCTAATCAGCATTGGTTTCAAGCAGAAGACATGCTGCGCAAAGCTGCAGCAAATAATCAACATCTTTATTGAAGGGTACTTAACTACGTTAGGGCTTTGATCTTCCGTTAATATTGACATTATTGCATCTTCCATCAGATTACGTATATATATCAAGTACTATCTTGTTACCATAGGATGCAAATTGCTTGACTTAGACTTTGTTTCTATTACTGTTGAAACTAATTAAACTAACCCTAAAGAGATAGGGCTGCATATCAGCAAATCTAGTATCAAAGACAGAGGCAAGCTCAGACTGGACAGGCATCTTGGGCACATAGTCCTGACGATTGATGGAGCTGCACAGATGCAGGATGATATCTGACAGGGACTCTCCCACAGTCTCTCGTAAACGTTGATGCTCTAAAAAGGAAGTGAGGGATAATGGCTGGGCTTTTTCTAGGCGAAAAAAGTGGGGGTGGGGAGAGTGGGGGGGAGCCCCCCCCCCACTAGTGGGGGGGACTCAAAAGTGGGGGGGTGGATCCAAAGTGGTCTAAAATCGCTAAAAATGCAGTAAAAATAGCCTATTTTCTACTTATACTGCTATAACTATGCTAAAAAGTACTCAAAAATCGAGTTTGAGTACCAAAATAGACGATTTTGACCAAAAAATTCCGGCGAAGCCGGAAAATTTTTGAAAATTTTGACCAAAAATCCTTAAAATTTGGCATTTTTTGGGCACCTTATGGTGAGTGGGGGGGAAGCCCAAAAAAGTGGGGGTGGGGCCGAGTGGGGGGGGGGAAGGGGTCGACGGGGGAACCCAAAAAAGTGGGCCCCCCCAGTAAAAAAAGCCCAGATGGAAGAAGATACAGTACAAAAATCAAATGACGACAAACACCGGACCACTCAAACCAGTAATCTCGGAGAAAAACCGAAGCATCAGTATAGCTTCTTGATTACTTCAAAGTATGAGGTTTCACTCAGAATGTGGAAGTATACAGAAATTTAATTATGTATACTTTATATGTAAGGTTATTTAATCATATCACTGATTACCAATTTCACTTGTCAGATAAATCACATCCAATTTGAGTGTCCACACTTCCCAAGGAGCTTCCTGTTCTCCAAAGGGCCAGTTTCTTCGATGCCTTTGGTAAAACTCTAAGGATATCTAAACATTAAATCAAAAAGTATAAGACAACCAGGTAGCAGGTCCCGCCGCTAGCACTAAAGTACGACCAAATGCCTAATACATCTTGGCTTCTTGACAAGGAGCGGTTCTACGAAAATTTCAACACTTTCGCTGTCTTTTCATCCACACAGAAGACAAAAGGGTGTTCCTTTAACAGAGATTGCTGAAACTGTCTTGCAGTCCCTTGTACAGAGCAATGATGAATGGAGCCAGCCACTAACCAATTAATAGCGCATAGAGCATAGTTTATTTGAAGGCAAAATACCTGTCCATTTCGCTGTCCTTCGGTCTGACGTAGTGAATCTCTGAAGGCACAAACTTCTTTGTGAATGAGCTGGTGCAAAGGCGGAGAGTTGACTCGGACCTGCAACAGAAACCGAACATGGCAGTTAGATTAAAGAAAAGTAAAGTAGTAAATGAAATTATATATATACAATTCAGGAAGTTCTTGTGTTCTAGCAGTCAGTACTCAAAGTGCAGGGTGGGTTGGGTTTAGGAGCCAAGTAAATCCCAAAGTAATCGGACCCTCCCTCCCCTCTTGACCGGACTTGACCTTGACTTGACCCGGACCGCCAAGGAAATTGTCCTATCAAGATTATTCATTGTAAAAGCAAATCAGGCCGTTGATTTGGCTAATCTGGTCAAATCTGGTAAGTTGGAGGGGAACAGAATGGCTATTATGAGGAGAAGCCGTTCCCCTCGTTTCGGAATGGGTATTTGCCTTGAATTCGGGATTTCCCCACTACACATGCAATCTTGTCAACTGCAACAGACATCACTGAAGAAGACCTATGGACCAATCACACCAACCCCCACTTTTATGCTCTTCCTCCCGTCACTCATAAAAAATCTCACGAAATGCCAATATTTGGATGTTTTGTTAAAATCTATAAAAATATTCCGGCTTAGCTGACATTTTCTGGTCGACAATTTTCGTACTACAGCTGAATTTTCAGCACTATTCAGCTTACGTATGTTATAGCAACATAGTAGAAATAAAAATTTTTATTGTATTTTAAGCTTTTTAAGGCCAACTGAATTTATGATTATTGGCCTTCCCTCTACCTCTACTCTACTTCTCTCTCCTTTTGCCTAAACTAACCACAGACCGATATCGGAGACAGATAGGGTAACAACAATAACAACAGCAGCAACAACAACAACAGTAGATGTAAAAGGTCGGTTCTAGAACAAATTCGCAACCCTTCCTAGTGTAAAATACCTAGGCTGCGGATCCTACCCAGTTCAAAACGGCTGCAGAATTTCCGCAGTCTACAAGCTGTGGATTACCAGATATTTTTAACCGTTTTGACTCCTACAAGAGAGTCTCATCAGACGGCTAAGCTACCGTTACGACTGATTTTCAATGGAAAGAATGATTGCACCTTTTAAACTTCCAGAGTTTTGATTTCAAAATAGTTTACACCAAGCTCGAAGTTTGATAATAGTAATTATATTTATGACTAACTTAACGTTAAGTCATTGAAAGTAACCTTTTTATTTCAAATCCTAGCTTATATGTGACCATAATTACGAATGCTTACAATACCATTCAATTTGCTTCCAACAAGAACCACTAAGTTTTGGAATAATTATTTTTATATCTAATTTTACATTAAGTCATCAGAAATAACCTTTTATTTCAAATTCTTGCTTACAAGCGACCATAATTGGGATTACCTTCAATACCATACAACCTGTTTACAAAAGAGCCACAAAGTTTGGGAATGTTTAACTTTGTAACTAATTTACTTACTAATTTGACAGTAAACACGGGGACAATAACTGACTTATGCATAAGCTAACAAGTTATGAATTCTAAGCAACAGGCACTCAGCTATTGAATTAACTATAGAAAGTGCAACTTCATATTTCTATTGAATCTATAGTTTAAGATGGAAACTGAAACTAAATAAACCATACCTAATTAATCAAGACACTGAGTTAAATGATACCAAAAGTTATCAAAAGGTTGCCAGACAACAATAAATAATTAACATTGAAGCATTCAGAAAAACATAAGCAGTAGCAAATTCCACTAAGATCAGTGTCGATATTTCTCCCTTCTACCATGGATGGCCACATCTTCGAAGTTGAACGAATTTTAGATGAGGTAAGTTAATGATATTCTTATTTCTTAGTCAATGCTAATATTAGTTTTAACGTTTTATTAACACTACTTTTATATAAATAAAACTGTGGATGATTTAGTGCAAGCCCTCTCAATGTTTTTGAAAAACAAACGTTGACCCACTGTGGAAATCAGAAAAAAGGTGAGCTCATATTAAAAGTTGAGATAAAAAATTAAATTAAATTACAGTTATTACACAATACTCCGGAAAAAATAACCAGGACTAATTTATCAATTAATAGATGTTACTAATGCTTATTAGCGCCTCGTAAATCACAATATTTTTTATCTCACAGAATTGTCAATGACAGAAATCAATATGGTTCAGCTCAGAGAAAATACGAAGAAATGGATGTTCACTTCTTCTTCTTCTTCGTCTTCGCCAATCGATCCATTGATCATACATCCGGGCATCATAGATGTCCGGTTTGTCGTAGGAACTCCAGTTTCCTTTTCTCTCCCTAATACTCTTGACAGAGTATGAGGGGAGACTCCAAAAATTCTTCTTCGTTTAGCATCCCAAGCTGGGCGTGACAGCTCACATTGATCATGGGATGTTCACTGAACAAATGGATCAACATTTGCTACAACTAGACCAATTCGTGAAGAGAACAAAGGACGCCCACATGAATGACACGATAAATGCTATTGCGAGAGGTGAATAAAATGTAGGTGAAAAAATTCTGAATAATTTCATAAAAATTTGTAATTTATTTAAAAATTTGTTATTAAATTAACTTATTCAAAAAATTTTTACAAAAACAATTTATTATTTATCTAAAGTGAGTGCCTGAAGCTGAACCCAAACCAGGCAGTATTTCGCAACCTCCGCTCAACGGAGAATCAGGTTCTCCGACTGACCCATTCTATTGTGGATGACTTTCGCAGCAGACGACCACAAAAACGAACTGTTTTGGCGCTTATTGACTTTAAGCGCGCGTTTGATACTGTCTGAAAACCTGCTCTTCTGTGGAAACGGCACAAGTTGGGAATCCCGAGGTGCTGCCTGAGCTGGACCAAAAACTTTCTAAGTGACAGAATGGCCAAAGTTCAGGTCAATGAATCCAATAGCAGATTAAGGCGAATGAACCATGGAGTCCCTCAATGAAGCTGTCTGTCTCCACTCCTACTCATCGGTTTCATCAATGATATTGCCGAAAATATGCCCCATGATGTCCAGACATCATTGTTTGCAGATGATCTTGCCATCTGGACGGAACAACAATCTGGATGAAGCTTCAGATCTCCTTCAGCTGGCGCGTAATCAGATTGACGCCTGGGCGAAGCGCTGGAAAATAGATATAAATGTCACCGAGTCAGAATATACCATCTTTCCGACTCACAACAAGGAAGCTAATCGGATTCTGGACATTGAAACTAGCTGGACAGGATCTGCCATTCAACAAGACTCCCGTCTTTCTGGGAATAACCTTTGACAGGCTCCTAAATTTTGGGCCACATGTTCAGAAAATGAAAACAAAACTGTGGCCGAGACTTTAGGCACTATCTAAGCTAGCTGGTACCAACTGGGGAAGCTCAAAAGAAGATCTAAGGCTCGTCTATTTATCATACATCAGGTCGGCTATGAACTACTGCACAGCAGCATGGCTGCCTGGATCAGCCCATACTTACCAAGAAACTATCGGGAAAATTCAGAACCAGGCAGCACGCATCACCACGGGCTGCTTGAAAGCCTCACCGATAGAGGCTTTGCAGGTAGAAGCCAACTTAATGCCAATTAGCCACCGAACGAAGGAGCTGGCTGCCCTAGCCAGAGAAAGGTCTTTACGTCTCCCTGGGGACAATCCCAGATCCACCATCTGCTTGGATCTTAGAAATCGCAGAAATCTGGTGACCCACAAGTTCTGCGCAGAAACCGGCAGTAACGCTGCTATAAATGCAAATGTTGAACATCTGCCGAGGGAACCACTACTGCCGGTCCATTCTTTCCGGCCTGACGAAAGAAGTCTAGCAGCAAGTTTTAATGATGCTCTCTCCACCCCCTCCAACCGCACGGACCCACCTGAAGTGAGGAGGAGGGCTGCAGAGCTTGAGCTTGCTGCGCTCAGCCACGCCTCTGTCAAAGTCTAGACAGATGGCGCTGCAAAAGGCGGTGTGACTGAAGGTGGAAGTGGAATCTATATTGAGTCACCATTTCAGGAAGAGCCCGTAACTATATCCTTGCCAGCTGGTGCTGCTTGCAACAGCTTCAGAGCAGAACTTATGGCTGTAAGTACAGGGCTGGATTGGCTTGTTGAGAACAAACATCGCATTGAACAAACAGTTTGATTGCAATCATGACTGACTGGATTATCCCTTGGCAATTTTTAATGGGGGGGCTTCATGGGGTGGGGCCCCCATCGATGGGGGGGGGGCAGGGTTGGGAGTCTCGGTCTCGGTCTCGCCCAAAAGCCGAGACTTGGCCAGTCACGATCTCGGTCTCGCTCACCCAAAAGTCCCGGTCTCGCAGCGAGACCTGAAATTTTTTGAAAACATCTAATTTCTTCGAAAATTTTAAATCAATGTTATGAAAATTAACTAACGAGGAACGGAAACCATGTTTATGTGCTAAAGCCCCTAATACTAGATCTAAGCCTCAAAAACTGGTAGAATCTGTTTGAGCTAAAAATTGCTAGTCTCGGTCTCGGTCTCGGTCTCGCCCAAAAGCCGGGATTTATGGGGGGGGGCTTTTCATGGGGGGGCTCCTCGAATGGAGGGGAGGTAGCCGAATGGGGGCGGCCCCCCACCCCCCTCCCACTAGGGGTAAGCCTGGCATTTTTAGTGGGGGGCCCCACTTTTGGCAGCCAACCCCCACTTTCATCCCCCCACTTTTCGGCAAGCAAAAATGCCAGTAAACCAGACTGATTCGCAATCAGTGGTCAGAGTCCTAAAATCTGGAATCAGGACTACCTTCAGTCCCCTCACTTGGAATATCTGGAAGCGTCTAAAGGAGCTCGCCCCAAGAAAATGCAGTATATATCCAGTGGATCCCGGGCCACTCGGGAATCAGGGGGAATAAAATTGCTGACCAATTGACAACTGCTGGCTGTCATCTGAATCAATCGGAGGCGGCAATAGACTATGCCACTGCCAAATCGTCCATCAAGAGGTATGTTAAAAGTCAGTGGCTAGGCTCAATTAGTCACTAGCGAACCCTTGCCATCTATGGAGATAACGGACCTCCAAGGCCCGCCTTGGAAGCTGGACTTCCGAGGAGAGATAGAATCATCCTCAGCCAGCTGCGCACTGGCAAATCCATGATACTGTCTGAATACCGGCACTTAATTGACCCAGCGGCATACCGTTCCCCTGACTGTACCTCATGCGGCGAGGAAGTAGGCACACTATCCCACCTACTTCTGGACTGCCCAGCCCTAGATACGCACCGTGCCAAATTCCTCGGCCTGTTCCCCAACCTAACCTGCTTAGTATTGGAACCGGAGGCAGTTCTTGGCTTTCTCCGGGAGTGCGGCCTCATCTGATGGCCGCCGTGTATGGGAAACCGATGACGACCACCCAACTCCACAACAACAACAACAACAACAAGGTTGAGTGCCGCCCTAAAGTAAACCAAACATCAACTAAGGACTAGTTTGGATACACCCAGGAATTATTGTGCTCAAACGAGACTGAACTGGAAGAAAATTTTCCTAACAAACTTATATTATCAATGGACTATTATAAATTCAACAAAGTAGGCTATAATTTCCATAGTAACAGTGGTCACAAGCAAGGAGTATATACATTTGTCAGAACAAATAACAAACTACAATTAACCTAGAAAATCACCCATAACAGAATTTTGCCTTTAATAACCACAAGAACATCAGTTAAACCAGTGCGGACCACCATGAATAGAATATCACATCTATGGCAACATTTGTTAACGAAACTGAAGCAAACAACCTTAGTGGGCAACTTATTGAGGATTTTAACGTTAGAGGGTTCTAACCCAAATACTTGGAATATGCAGATCACGGGAACTTAAGGGGGGGGTCCACCATGAAAAAATTTTATGGTCACGGATTTTGCTCATTTTTACACAAAATTTTGTCCTGCATATCGAGTTTCAATTTCGAGTAGTTTCGTTCAGTACTTAACGAGTAACCGGCTATTAATTGCATACAATTTGAAAACGGGTAAAAACGGCGGTGCCGCAGCAAATAAAGTGACTTTACACCTGAACATCCTTGAATACGGCGCTTCATTTGGTTATTGTATGTTTGATATCTGATGCAAGCAAAGAATTTAGGGTAGCTTTTAATGGGAAAACTTTTCTTTATGACTTTATTTGGTGGTTTTAGGGAGTAGGACCGGCGCTGGAAAGCCTTGACCACGAAAATCATTTAACGGCCGATAACTTGAATTTGGTGCATTTGCGGGCGATGGTCCAAGAAGAATCAATGTTCCTGACAATGAGAGCTTTCGATTGATATAAAATTTAACATATTTCGAAAAATTTGAAAAATCGCTATTCTTTAGATTATGGTTGTCACACCCTCATACCAACTGGGTGCACTAACCTGCACCATTTGTGCCCAAACTTTACCTAAAGTCATCAATAATGGTGCGCAAATAGATAGCCTAATATTTTATAGGTCTGTGTTGCCATTGCTCTGTTATTTGCCAAAAAACGGGAATTTCCGAAATTTGGATAAAAATTGAGATTTCTGCGCCAGAGAAATCTCGAAATCGGAAGGAGCTAACCAGGATCAATTGGTATCGTTCGAAATGTCTTGTCATAAGCTGTGCTTTGTAGGAAGCAGAATTTTTAATTAGGCCTTATAGCTTTCAGAATATTTCATCAAATTTGCTGACCCCCAATTTTAACATTGCAAAAACAGTGAAATTTCGCTGTTCGCAAACTTAAAAAATTAATTAAAACTTTTTGAAGGCCTAAATTAAAATTCTGCTTCCTACAAATCTCCCTTCGGCACGAGATTTCTCTGGCACACGGAAAAAATCACCACTTTTTCACTTTCCTATATATGTTTAACACATACTGACATCAATTTTGAGGTGAAATTCCTCGCTAACCGTAAGAGATCTGACCTTCATTTCATAAACTCGTTAAAATATACCAATCGGACAACATAATATGTGAAAATGAGCAAAATCGGAGATGGTCGAAAAATCGGCCAAAAATGGACCCCCTCCCTTAAGGGGGGGTCGCGATTTTTCGACCATCTGCGATTTTTCTCATTTTCACATATTTTGTAGTCCCCATGGGTGCGCAAAACAAGACAAGTGCGTTTGTTGCAAAACTTTTCCTATCATTCACAATAGCCCTCCAAAGGTGACCCCGACATGTGTTAAACATAGGAAAATGAAAAAGTTAGGAAAATTTTTCTGCTACCAAAAGTTTGAGCGCTGTGTAAGAGTGAATCGGCTACCACTCGCTGTAAACCTAATTTGGACTAGGTAACGTGCTAATATCTATACGAGGTTATTTTCCGTAGGGTCGCTGATTTTATACGAATTTTCAAAGTCCGGAGAAGTCGATTTTTGCTCAAAATCGCTCTACAAATGTGTAGCTCAGTGGACGTTTTGCCTTGTCCTGAACTAACCCTTTGGTGTAGAAACATCGCGTTTAGATATTAGCACAGTATATTGTTAGAGCTTTATTTTGCATATAATCAATCCCTATTTGGCCTTTTCAGTTGCTCGCAGTTTTGGTAGCAGAAGTTCCATTTTTCCTCAAAAATCGTCATTTTTCGAAAATTTCATGTTTGCTGCTTCATAAGTCAGTCAAATCTTAAGGTATCTCAATAAAATTTGGCATGCTAATAGACTGGGATAAAACCTACGCTTATGTGAAGTTTCATGCCAATAGCCTATGTTTTCCTCTGGTGACATACTACGATAGCATGGCGGAAACCTATGAGCAAAAAATGTCAAATTTTCAACTTTTTCAAATATAGCCATATTTTATATCAAATTGAAGCTCTCGATGTCCTGAACATTTATCTTCTTGCACCAAGTCTCTATGAAGCAGTATGAGAAAGTTAGAGCGAGTTAAAGTTTGAAGCAAATGACAGTCGAAATAAGCTTTACCAAATCGTCCAATCGCCGTGTCTCGCTCGTTGCTTAGCTTGCCACTGTAATTTATGCGGTGATAAACACCTACATGTAAAGGCTTTAAATTGATGTATTTGTCATGCCACAGTCTCTTGTCATCCCACTTGTACGTGACTTCGAAGCCCTCAGCGAGGCATACTAACGTAAATACTAAATTGTAGAGATTTGAACTGCAATATCTCTAGACTAGATTGACCCTGGACTCTAAAAATTTGTCTTGTTTTTGGGCACATATGGGGGTATATTATACCCAAAAATGAGCGAAATCGGTGACTATAAAATTTGGTACCTGGCGACCCCCCCCCCTTAAACGCTTATGAAAAAGATTGAGGTTCATAATCCAAATAGACAGCTAGTCGACAGAATCATATATTAGTAATTAGGGATGCACCGGGGCCTGGCCCCGGCCCCGGCCCCGGTGGTCAGGCCCCGGTACCGACCGGGGCCAAAAATTAGCAAAATTTTGCAAATTTTTGACATTTTTGACCAAAATTTTGAATTTTCGAAAGTCAAAAGTGTTAGAAATCGTTTGCTTTCCCGCCGATATGAATGAAAACAACGATAGTAATGTTTGTATATCAAAAATTATTGCAAAATTTAAAGTTTCCAGAAAATTTTTGAAAATTATCGATTTGGGCCCCAATTTCCAGGCCCCGGCCCCAGTGCATCTCTATTAGTAATAGAAAATAGAGGACTATGCACCAATTCTAAACATCCACTCAACGGAATCCTGTATATAATAGTAGTAGAAAATAAAGGGGTTTGAGGCTGGCTCACATCTTTGAGTATCCCAGTCTGCAGAAACTTATATCAGTAGTAGAAAATAAAGGGTTCTGGACAAAAATGCTGTGTCAACTCTCATCCATAGTATGATACAGACATGTGCTTGGGGGGGGGTTGGGGTTATCACCCCCCCAGACCGAAACCTGACCCCCCAGGAGGGTCTCTCACCGCCCCCCCCCCCACATTTTTTATCTTCCCACGCAGCCTGCAGTAGTTTACCTATAATTAAGATTCAACTGTTATTTTATCAATTTTACTGAACACACAAAAAGACTAACATTATTTTTTCTACTAAAGGCAAAAACATTTACTATGCTGTCCGTGACAACTTTATTTCTATCTGGGCTTTATGTATTTGCCAGACGTAATTGCTTAAAAACGCTTGTTGTTTCTTGTGCATGGTAAAGTAAAAATCCTTTAGCAGTTGTTAATGTCTGTATGTTAGTTAGGATCACTCATTAGAGTAAAAAATATTGCTTGATTTTAAATACTCCTTACCAGTCTCTTCATATTCGAAGACGTAATCCATGTCATCTTCGAACGTTTTTTCAGCGGTTTGTAAACTTCTGCGCGGAAAGTTTTGCTCAGCTGAGTCGGATAGAATATGTCCAGTAGACCATCAAAGCCGAGCAAAATAAATAGCCCGAAACCTATCAGGAGGTGGACCATTAAACCGTATACGCAGCAACGTGTTAAGCATCGCCTTTCCAAGTCCAGATCTGCGATCGTATTTAATGTGTTTCATAACTGAAGATCCTCTTTCAGCATCAGCTGAACCAATAGGCGCAATACAAGCAATGTCCTTATAAACGGTTTCACATTATTTCCCCATGGAACGTCAGTGCTAGCAAGGAATTGGCTGTAAAACTCTAAAGCTGAACTTTTTCTGAATCTTTCAAAATCTGGAGATTGTACAATTGCCGAAAGCGCTGCAACCCATTCGTCTACAGTTGAATCAACATCCAAACCCAAACGTGGCTGCCAATCGAGCGGCTGCTACAACACTGTCACTTAACGAAACTGCCTGTTCATCAGATGGTAAATTGGAAGGATGGAAGGTGTCAAAGTCACTGAAATCAGGTATTGGGAAATACGTATCGAGCTCCTTCTTCTTCTTCCTATTCCGGGCCCATCGTGCATGGTCTTCAGCAATGTGGAGAATCGCCAAACCAGCACACGTCTTCGCAGGTTGTGACCAAGACATTCGGAAAGACCAGGATATTGAAACCGGGACCAACCGCTCGGCAGCATAATTTAAGGAATGGCTGATTCGGCACAACAGACAACCCTCAATCCAGCACACGTCTAGGCAGCATAATTTAAGGATTCAGAATTTGAGTCATGCCCCCGGGAGTTGGAACCCATTAGCGCCGTTGGCCAGACGGATGCCAGGGGACACCTGTGGGGATCTCCATTTGATGGGGCCCATGTCCATCGGATTTCCCACGGAGGTGGTTCCAAGCCCCCCTATCGAGCCTCAACCAGTTTATCTAAAAATGAGTACGAACTTCAGTTAATGGTTTAAAATACTGCCTTGGATTTTTCCATCAGAATGTCTTCGCAACGCACGTCCTGGCTGTTCTCAAAATTCTGCAGTTTTCACAAGTTTGCCACTCTTCATCATTTTGTCTGCATTGACAGGATTGGTGAGCTTGATTTCTTCTACTGCAGGTCTTTCTTTCCTTTGAAACATATTTTCCTTTAAATTTAGGAATAGCTGTTGCCTTCCAGTTAAAATTTTAGTTGTTTTTTGAAGTTTTATAGATACTAACTGCAAAGCATTTAAGACATCGGATAAGAATGCCAGGAAACAAACGAAATGGCGGTCTCTCAACCATAATAAGAGCCCCTTTGCTTCATTGACAGTTTTATCTGTGAATTTTCTATCCTAACTCTGCGCAATGTCCATTAAATCGGTTACCAACAATTTGTAAGATTTTCTTACTCCAGAAATAGCTTCGTATTTAGATGCTAACCAACGAACTTTAAAAATTTGGGAATAGTCGTAGTAGACTTCCTCCATGTCTTTCGCAGTCTCTTGGAAATGGCCTTTTCTCCGATGACCCCTGTTGTTGTAAAAGGTGTAGACAGAGTTAATAGTGTCTTCAGTTCTTTGGAAATTTCTTTCATCTTTCCAGGCACGGCCACAAGCCAGTTGCAGTCTGTGAGTCAGACAATGAATTGAATACACTGGACGCCCAGCATATTCACTTAATTTGGGGATTAAGCCAGACCGCCTTCCCATCATTACACTTGCCCCATCCGATCCAAACCCTACAAGGTGATTTTTAACATAACGTTCAAAGTTGACCTTTGTTTCTATCCCTTCTGTAAAAGAATTTCTTAGCACTTCCATGTAAGCACTGGCGGCCTCATCCATGCCAAGTTCGATTAACTTGTACAGGTACATAACGGGCCGCTCCTGAACGACAATGTCATCATCGTTTTTGTCTTGTTCAATTCCTCGAATATAAACAACAACGTAGTGCTTTCCTCTGCCATCAGTTGTGGCATCCAAAATAATGGAGAAAGGCAAAGAACTCCGTGCCAATGTATAGACAAGTTTCTCGTAAAATGTATTACCAATCAGATTCATCATGCGCATAGCGCTTGTTTGCTCTAAATGGTGGGTGCCTAAGACTACACCTTCTGCTTTCAAGAAGTCTACTAGCTGATTGTGCTGGTACAGAGGAATATTTAACTTGGCTTCAGCGTAGACAGCTCTAAACATATTGCATGCTGCCCTGAAAATGCCCTCATTTGTTTCTGTTTCTTCAATCCTTATCATCTCCTCTATTGTACCGGATAAGCTTGACTTACTAGCTTCTACCATGGCAGCTATAACCTGCTGATGTTTACTTGCCTTCGAGGTGTCATCGCCTTCTCCTTTATTTTTCTTAGATCTACCACTAACATGTTCAAGAAAAATTTCCCGCGTTTTGTGCTTTTGAGAAACCTGAGGTTATGCCTGTAGCGAGTTTAGGTCTTCCTTGCTGCTTAAAGGAAAACCTGTCGTAGTTTCGGCGACTGATCCTACAGAAAAATTTAGTCTTCAATGGCTCCGCTTCATTTGGCTCAATTTCAATCCATTTTAATACCTGGTACGGTGTTAAACAAGTTTGTATCAAAGTATCTGGATAAGTGGTGCTGAATAAAAGCTATCCAGCCAAACTGGAAGTATTTTTCTGTGCCCCACTCATTCGGTGTCGCTACAGCTTTCATTTTTTTGTAAGGGCCCTTCGGCAACAGCATCTAAAACAGCAACTTGGGCTCCTTCTCTGGCTTCAACTTCCATTTAACTTCCATTTCAGCCTGCCCTGCTTCTTTCGGCACCTGCCCTGCTTCTTTCGGCAGACTCCAAGTTTCTTTTTGATTTCCTCGTGCTACTTCCGCTTCACTTAACCTTCCCGACCCGCATGAAAGTAAATTCTTTTCGTGACACGATTGGAACACTGCAAGAATGCTCACGGTCGTCAGCTAAGGCGGTGTCCATTTCCATTTGTTCTGTAGATGCTGAAGCAGGACAGACTTGTGCTATCGATTTTGGCATTAAAGGAAACGTAGTTTCACACATATCAACGTATCACTGGAAACTTAAACGCTTATGAAAAAGATTGAGCTTCATAATCCAAATAGACAGCTAGTCGACAGAATCATATATTAGTAGTAGCAAGAGTACATGATGTATAAGAGTATGACAAGCGCCACTCTATGCAGTCAGAGCCAAAAGTATACATGTTCGCTATCGGTTTACCCCCTCCCCAAATTGACCCCCTCTCACGCCGCCCCTATATGGGTACGGGATCCCAACGGGGGTCGCTCGCTCACTCTATGTTTATGCGGTTAAGCTCAAAAACAGTAGCAGTGCGCAAGTTTAGTTTGTGCCTGTTTCGAACTCTAGACCACAAACATATCGAGCGAATTCAATTTGTTCACTGGAGTCCAATTTGGGAGGGGGTAGGCCGTTAGCGAACAGAGCATAGTTTTCGCTCTGATAAGATAGAGCTTGCCAGTTGCCACACTCTTATATTGTGTACTCTTTCTTGGTAGTAGAAAATAGAGGACTCTGGACCCAAATTCTAAACACCCACTCAACGGAATCCTGTAATAGTAGTAGAAAATAAAGGGGTTTGAGGCTGGCTCACATCTTTTAGTATCCCAGTCTGCAGAAACTTATATTAGTAGTAGAAAAATAGAGGGTTCTGGACAAAAAACCTGTGTCAACTCTGATCCATAGTATAATAGATAGCTGTTCTCACCTAGTCAAGGTAATGTATTCAAATAAGACAGAAGAAATATAAGGCGGGTAGTTTTTTATCGTTTCGACCCCCGCCAAGTGGTCTCATCAGACGACTTAAGGCTGTCGTTACGGTTTTTCTTTTTTAATCTTTATTTTTTAAAGCCATCACATAATATACATCCATTACTAGCTAGATTACACGCATCAATTTCACTACATAAACCAATTACAAAAAATTTAGAATCGCAATTACTCAATAGGGGGAGGGTAAGTGCCTCCCTAAAGTAAACGAGACATCAGCTGATGACTAGTTTGGATACACCCACGGACTGCGAGGGTAAAACTGGAATTATTATGCTCAAACTAGACTGGACTGGACGAAAATTTTCCTAACAAGCTTATATTATCAATGGACTATTATAAATTCAACAAAGTAAGCTATAATTTCCATAGCTACAGTAGTAACAAGCAAGGAGTACATTTGTCAGAACAACAAACTACAATTAACCCAGATAATCACCCATAACAGAATTTTGCAATTAATAACCAAAAGAACAGCAGTTAAACCAGTGCAGACCACCATGAATAGAATATCACATCCATGGCAACATTTATGAACGAAAGTGAAGCAAACAACCTTAGTGGACAACTTATTGAGGATTCTAACATTAGAGGGTTCTAACCCAAATACTTGGAATATGCAGATCACTGGAAACTTAAACGCTTATGAAAAAGATTGAGGTTCATAATCCAAATAGCGACAGAATCATATAGTTGAAATGGGATGCACCGAATCAACACCACTCAACGAATCCGATAGTAGTAGAAAATAAAGGGGTTTGAGGCTGGCTCACATCTTTTAGTATCCCAGTCTGCAGAAACTTATATTAGTAGTAGAAAAATAGAGGGTTCTGGATAAAAGTCCTGTGTCAACTCTGATCCATAGTATAATAGATAGCTGTTCTCACCTAGTCAAGGTAATGTATCCAAATAAGACAGAAGAAATATAAGGCGGGTAGTTTTTTATCGTTTCGACCCCCGCCAAGTGGTCTCATCAGACGGCTTAAGGCTGTCGTTACGGTTTTTCTTTTTTAATCTTTATTTTTATTAAAGTCATAACATAGTATACATACATTAGTAGCTAGATTACACGCATCAATTTCACTACATAAACCAATTACAAAAAATTTCCCCATTATGAAACGGTCCAATAGAAGAATAGGATAGAATAGAACAGACAGTTACTGAATAGGGGGAGGGTAAGTGCCACCCTAAAGAAAAATAAACATCAGCTAATGACTAGTTTGGATACACCCACGGACTGCGAGGGTGAAACAGGAATTATTATGCTCAAACTAGACTGGACTGGACGAAAATTTTCCTAACAAGCTTATATTATCAATGGACGATTATAAATTCAACAAAGTAGGCTATAATTTCCATAGCAACAGTAGTCACAAGCAAGGAGTACATTTGTCAGAACAAACAACAAACTACAATTAACCGAGATAATCACCCATAACAGAATTTTGCCCTTAATAACCGAAAGAACATCAGTTAAACCAGTGCAAACCACCATGAATAGAATATCACATCCATGGCAACATTTATCAATGAAACTGAAGCAAACAACCTTAGTGGGCAACTTATTGAGGATTTTAACATTAGAGGGTTCTAACCCAAATACTTGGAATATGCAGATCACTGGAAACTTAAACGCTTATGAAAAAGATTGAGGTTCATAATCCAAATAGACAGCTAGTCGACAGAATCATATGTTAGTAGTAGAAAATAGAGGACTATGCACCGAATTCTAAACACCCACTCAACGGAATCCTGTAATAGTAGTAGAAAATAAATGGGTTTGAGGCTGGCTCACATCTTTTAGTATTCCAGTCTGCAGAAACTTATATTGGTAGTAGAAAAATAGAGGGTTCTGGACAAAAATCCTGTGTCAACTCTGATCCATAGTATAATAGATAGCTGTTCTCACCTAGTCAAGGTAATGTATTCAAATAAGACATAGAATAAATATAAGACGGGTAGTTTTTTATCGTTTCAACCCCCGCCAAAGGGTCTCATCAGACGGCTTAAGGCTGCCGTTACGGTTTTTCTTTTTAATCTTTATTTTTTAAAGCCATCACATAATATACATACATTACTAGCTAGATTATATGCATCAATTTCACTACATAAACCAATCACAAAAAATTTCCCATTATGAAACGGTCTAATCGAAGAATAGGATAGAATAGAATCGACAATTACTCAATAGGGGGAGGGTAAGTGCCTCCCTAAAGTAAACGAAACATCAGTTGATGACTAGTTTGGATACACCCACGGACTGCGAGGGTAAAACTGGAATTATTGTGCTCAAACTAGACTGGACTGGACGAAAATTTTCCTAACAGGCTTATATTATCAATGGACTATTATAAATTCAACAAAGTAAGCTATAATTTCCATAGCTACAGTAGTAACAAGCAAGGAGTACATTTGTCAGAACAACAAACTACAATTAACCCAGATAATCACCCATAACAGAATTTTGCCCTTATTAACCAAAAGAACAGCAATTAAACCAGTGCAGACCACCATAAATAGAATATCACATCCATGGCAACATTTATCAATTAAACTGAAGCAAACAACCTTAGTGGGCAACTTATTGAGAATTTTAACATTAGAGGGTTCTAACCCAAATACTTGGAATATGCAGATCACTGGAAACTTAAACGCTTATGAAAAAGATTGAGGTTCATAATCCAAATAGACAGCTAGTTGACAGAATCATACGTTAGTAGTAGAAAATAAAGGGGTTTGAGGCTGGCTCACATCTTTTAGTATCCCAGTCTGCAGAAACTTATATTAGTAGTAGAAAAATAGAGGGTTCTGGATAAAAGTCCTGTGTCAACTCTGATCCATAGTATAATAGATAGCTGTTCTCACCTAGTCAAGGTAATGTATGCCAAGTCAGACAGAAGAAATATAAGGCGGGTAGTTTTTTTTCTTTTCGACCCCCGCCAAGTGGTCTCATCAGACGGCTTAAGGCTGTCGTTACGGTTTTTTTTTTAATCTTTATTTTTATTAAAGCCATAACATAGTATACATACATTACTAGCTAGACGTTTCTATGCATCAATTTCACTA